>JARHVA010000267.1:4727500-4782500 GCA_037957365.1 Torreya grandis
GAGTATGGCCTACCTAAATACCTTAGCCATATTTTGATCTCAACTATGTTAGGAACTGGAGCAGTCAGGATCTAGAACACAAAGCTCTGATACCACTTGTTAGGATCCCTACTCCTTAAGATCACAATTGATTACCTTGCATAAGCAACTAAACACGGAATTAAACCAGAAGTAAAATGTAACTAGAATTCAGAAACAACATAGAATATGAGAGACAATACAATCTTGTATTAATACTCTTCCAGAAGGAAATACAATGAAGATGCCACACTCTTCCCACACCTCTGAGGCTTCCCACACCTCTTGCACATACAATATTTCTCCCTCAAGAGTTCTCTCTCTCAATTATAGTCACAACAAACAACTCAAACACAGAATTGTTGTTCACTCAACCAGTCAGTAACAATACTGCCAGTACCAAGTACTCAACGTACTCCAAGTAGATCTCCCTGATCTTGCTCCTTGATGTGTTGCAGATCTCCTTTGACCTTGCTGCCACGTAGATCTCCTTTGACCTTGCAACACACACACCTACAGATCAACTGACCTTACTTACCCATGTAGATCTTACCTGATCTTGCACACCTGCAGATCAACTGATCTTACACACCATGTAGATCTTCCTTGATCTTGCACACCTGCAAATCAACTTGGTCTTGCACACTTGCAGACCTAGATCTTACAATCGGGAGGATCCCTTCTTTGATCCCTCAAATTAAAATACAGCCCATGGGTCTCTTAAATAGATCCCATACAAACAATAATTAGACTTCCTAATTACAATAATTAGAAACACAGCTCAAGACTAAAATTAGTCTTTACATGCAAACTGGCCATTCAACAAACTAACTGTTCGTGTAACTAACAGTTCTAGAATGTACAGGCAATCGACGTCGATCCCTGTCTGTCTGGAGATGACCAACGTCAGCCGATCTATGACCGATGTCGGCAGCTTCTTGTCTACCTCTGACCGATGTCGGTTGGCTTGACCGACATCAGTTACTGTGACACTCAACAACCTCCTCCATGTTTGCATCAATGAAGCTTTTAGCTCCACAACCTAACAATCTCCCACTTGGAGATAAACAACTGCACCTGTACCTGTACCTGTACATCGTCTAATTTTTTTGCCTAGCTTGTATCCCTCTTCAAGTTCAGTCTTGAAGACTAACCACCACATAACCTATGGTGCTACTCCTATCATCTAAGTAACCTGCCATATCTGAATCTACATACCCATGTAGAGAAGTGCTTGACCCTGCATAGCATGAATCCCTGCTGTTGGTTCCTCTCAGATACTTGAGAATCCACTGAACTAATTTCCAGTGTTTCTTTCTCGGATTGGCCACAAACTCGCTGACAACTCCCACTGCTTGGGTAATATCAGGTCTAGTACACATGTACTTAACCTCATCATGTGATTGGAGACACTGTTCTGTGAACTATCCATCCATAGGTGTGTTAACCAGTTCTGCATCCTACATATTGAACCTCGCCACTACCTTATTCACACAATCATCCTGAGACAACATCAACCTGTGATCTTCTTTGTCTCTAGAAATACTCATGCCAAAGAATTTTGCTCCTCCTAAATCCTTTTTGGCACACCACTAAGCTACTTTTACCTTTAGCTCAGCAAAACCCTGCATGTGTGACCCCACTACATACAGTAACAGGATAATGTCGCTAATATTATCCAACCTAGTAAAGAAAACACAATGGTCACATTGACATTGACTAAAACCATGCTTTGTCATCCACCTGTCAAACCTTAAACACCATTGTCCTGCAGCCTGCTCAAGACCATATAACCTAGCCTTCTGTCTCACGTGTCCATTCTCTCCTTTCTTTAACTTGGGAATCCATTCATCTTTCAGTGCTTTCATCCCAGCTAGCAACTGTACCAAATCTCTCGTTTGGTTCTTTCCCAAGGAATTCATGCCATGCTCCCACTATTTCTTGGATTCTACTTGCATTTCCTCTTTAAAACTTCTTGGTTCTTGACCATCAGTGAGCAACATGTTCAAGTAGTATAAAGAAGGTGAATAACGAATTTGAGGCTTACTTACCCTTCCAGTCCTCCACATGGGCGTTTGAGACTCCTTGATAGCTTATTGTCTGCCCAAAATCCATTTTAACAGTGACCTATGTTGGTCACCTCTGGTTGACCCTGGTCTGCACCCGATCGATGTTAATTCCACCTGATTGTCGACGCTGGTTCCCTGACCGATGTCGGTGTCCACCTGCCCGACACCAGTGACTTCTTCAATTTGCACATGACCGACGTTGGTACCTGCCTGTTCGACGTCAGTTCCACCTGACCGACGTCGGTAACTATGTTTTCCTATGAGTGATAAATTTTTACCCACGAGCTTACTTTGAATCATAACCCTATCTAAACTATCCTGCTCAGAATTATTCAGCCCCTTAAGCTGATCTCTGTCCATCATCTCCTCCATGAACACCAAGGCTTTCCAGTTCTTAAGTTTGTCAAAGACATCAGACTTACTCTTAAGAACATGCATTTCCTTCTCACTCATGTGACCAAGCCTACAAAGCCACATCTTTGCAACACAAGGAGAATCAGTAATATAAGTAGATAGATAAAGAGTACCTACTTTCTTACCACATGCTAATTCAAGTGCACCCTTGGAAACTTTCCAATATTCCACTATGAGAGTTACTTTTCATCCCTCATCACCCAACTTTCCTGTAGAAATTAGACTCCTCTTCAGGACTGGGACCTACATGACCTTCTTCAACACCCATGTGTTGCACGTCTGCAATTTCAGCCGCACTTCCCCTTTGCCAACAATTTGACAAGTCTCACCAACCCCTAAATAAATATTTCCAAAGTCTCTATGGACATCATCATGGAAAAATACTCTATTTTGGGTTGCATGGAAAGAGGCAACAGAATCTAAAACCCAAGATTCTACTTTATCCAAGGAACATATAAGAACATCTCGTGCAACAATACCTGCTTCTTTATTTCCTTCATGCTGATCTTCTACCAACCAACAATCTTTCTTTACCTGCTCTTTCTTTCCATAATACAGTAATTGATCATTATTTCCATTGAGTTTCTCCATTCTTAGCTTACTTTCTTCTGCCATTGCTTTACTCCCACTCAATCAGAAACCCCTGAGAGTGACCTGTAATCAAACACTAACCTGCTCTAAACCAAGCTCTGATGAACCTGCAACCTCGCTCTGATACCAACTGTTAGGAACTGGAGCAGTTAGGATCTAGAACACAAAGCTCTGATACCACTTGTTAGGATCCCTACTCCTTAAGAGCACAATTGATTACCTTGTATAAGCAACTAAACATGAAATTAAACCATAAGTAAAATGTAACTAAAATTCAGAAACAACACAGAATATGAGAGACAATACAATCTTGTGTTAATACTCTTCCAGAAGGAAATACAATGAAGATGCCACACTCTTCCCACACCTCTGAGGCTTTTCACACCTCTTGGGCATACAATAATTCTCCCTCAAGAGTTCTCTCTCTCAATTACAGTCACAACAAACAACTCAAACACATAGTTGTTGTTCACTCAACCAGTCAGTAACAATACTGCCAGTACCAAGTACTCAACGTACTCCAAGTAGATCTCGCTGATCTTGCTCCTTGATGTGTTGTAGATCTCCTTTGACCTTGCACACACACACACCTGCAAATCAACTGACCTTACTTAACCATGTAGATCTTACCTGATCTTGCACACCTATAGATCAACTGATCTTACACACCATGTAGATCTTCCCTGATCTTGCACACCTGCAGATCAACTTGGTCTTGCACACTTGCAGACCTAGATCTTACAATCGAGAGAATCCCTTCTTTGATCCCTCAAATTACAATACAGCCCATGGGTCTCTTAAATAGATCCCATACAAACAATAATTAGACTTCTTAATTACAATAATTAGAAACGTAGCTTAAGACTAAAATTAGTCTTTACATGCAAACTGGTCGTTCAACAAACTAACTGTTCATGTAACTAACAGTTCTGGAATACACAGGCGACCGACATCGGTCCCTGTCTATCTGGAGATGACCGACGTCGGCCGATCCATGACCGATGTCGGCAGCTTCCTATCTACCTCTGACCGACGTCGGTTGGCCTGACCGACGTCGGTTACTGTGACACTCAGCAACCTCCTCCATGTTTGCATCAGTGAAGCTTTTAGCTCCACAACCTAACAGACTATGCCTTATCTACCTTATTGTACTTGAGTATTCCCTACCTACCTATCCTTATTTTGATACCTACTTGATTATTGTCTACCTGATAAAATACCCAAGACATATATTGATCTTAAATACATGTATCTAATCTTGACTGTAGATATCTTACCTAACCATATCTTGAATACTTTATACCTAATTAAATACTTGATTGAATACCCAAAGCATATATTGAAAGGAGAGGGGTAATTATGACCTATTTAGAGAAATTAATGACTAGGGACAATCACCAAGTCTCTTCTATTGTGTTTGAATTGGTAGGTTACCCATCCCCATCCCCATCTAGATAAATGAAAGGAAAGGAAAGGGGGGAAAAGGGGAGGGAGAGGGCCAATAAAAAATATTCTATTATGTAAGTCATAAAAGTATAGTTACCCATATCTATATATGGGTATAATAAAAGGAAAGGTGCTCGATAGTGTTTACCTCCACCAATAGGGAATTTATATTCTAGAACTATGTACCCCATATATCAATCATATGCACTCTAGGGTTCACTTCGTGAAATGAACAGAGATCACCAGAGAAAAGATCCTAGTATTCTTTGATCCCCTAATTATAAGACTTAAACCTAGATCCCAACTGATCTTTATTAATACCAGACCTAAAAGGGAACTAGGTTAATAGGTGGATAGGTTCTTTGCCTTAGGAGAGGACCAATGTAATTCTCTAAAACCTATACCTGAAGGAACTATGGGTTAATAAACCATGCACATTAAACCCAATAATAGAGGTACTTACCTGAAGGGCCCGAGGGGGAGAGGAGGAGGAGGAAGAACCTACCATAATGACTAGATTGACATGCCCCCTCTGCCTTTATAATAAGGAGGAAAACATAGAGTTTTTAGTTTAGTTAGATTTATCTTGGGATAGGAGAGACTAATCACCACCTACCCATCCCCTAATAAAATACCCAATACCCTCGTTTCCTCATATCTGTAGACATGTCTAAACCATATGGATATAGGTTGTGCATGTACTATCCCATATAAAATATTGTAGTTGATATACATGAGCACTAACCTAATAATGTAGTTCAATTTGGCTTGACTACGATTAGTGATCCAGGCATGGTCAGATATATAGGCATGGATATATAGATGGGAATGGCTAGGTTGGACAAAAATATACTTTATATGGATTGGATGGGGAGTCAGAGAATTAAATTAGACTCCAATTAAATTAGAGATACCTAACTATCACATATATAATAGAATATGAGATTATATCCAAAGGATTAAGTCACTACTGGTATAGGGATATTGATATCCAGGCAGTCAATTCCTCACCTTGGTATTCTATATCGTTTTATCCTCATAGTAGGTCAATCTAACTATCTTAATAACAATAGAACATATCTATCTATATTTATCTGATCAATCGGTAGGCTCAATCGACTATATAGCCTAATATCCGATCAAGTTGATATTTATCAATCCAAATTAGTAGGATACCCATCCCCATTCCCATATAGATAAAGGAAAGGAAAGTAAACAAAATGGGAGGGGAGGGCGAGGGCCCAATTGAGAATAGTTGGTTATATCTACGGGACTATCTATACCTTGAATTAATCCTAGATGTTAATACCCAATCATGTCTCTAACGAATGCTTGATATTTCAATCGAGAATAGATAGTCAAATATGAGGGACTATATATATGATTAATCCCATATAGATAGAAGGTCCAATATGCAATCTATCACAAAATCTAGATGACACATTTTGTATGAAGATTTAGAATTGGAATGTTGATGATTATTGGCATAGATCATGCCTAAGTATAGTATGAAAATGATTTTTTGTTAACCACATCACAACCTGTTTGATCACCTTAATAGATGGCTAGGAAAAATAATCACAAACGGTCGAAGCGTTTACAACTTCAATGTTGATATGCTCTTGGTTGCTTCTAATTTTTCAAGCACCTTGTAGTGAAAACAATTTCTCCATTGCAATCACCAAGACAAAACCTGATTACCCACAATTGGATGTCACCTAATCAAAACCGAGAGACTTGTAATTTTGACATAAAGATTAAGCAAAGACACTATATTTTTTTACGAAAAACACAAACCATCGTACATGAAAATAATGCATAACGATTCAAAGCCCAATTATATATATAATATTTTTATATATTAAATATTAATTGTTATATAAATATTATATAATATATATTATAATATTTTGTGTGTTAAATATTAATTATATAATATATATGAATATTATATATCATATAATATATATTGATATCATCTTACATAATATATATAAATATTATATAACATATATTCTAACATAATTTTAAATATAATATATGACGAACTAACCCATCATGAACACATTGATAAAAATAAGTTATAAAAACAAATTAAGAAATAAATTAAAAAATCACGAATTTTTTTGAGTGATACCTATAACTACCTGTCACTCCATGGTTTGCTAGAGATCTTCCACCTTACTCCCCGTCATTTCTCAGACTGGCACCAATGCTCTATCTTCAGGGCATTGTTGCCAAAAATGATTGGTTCTTGTTAGTATAGATCTCCCGGCATCAGTCTTCCTTCAGGTATCCCCATACAATTGATCCAAGGTTCAAGAAGTCTAACACCCTAGAAAATTCTCGGAACTAACATCGGTGGATTCGGATTAGTTCAGGGGAACCCAGACACTACCATGACTGATAGGTCTGGAAGCCCGGTGCCCTTCACATTAACCACGGCTTTGACACAACTAGCACGCAGGGAGTCGTTGGTAGTTTTTTCAGTAATAAATATATTTAGCTGCAACTACTCCAACGGATTTGATACAATTAAAAAATGACATACTAGGATAAATAATCAGATGCAACAAGCAATCGATTAAAAATGAAATTAAATAGGAGAATTAAAAAATGATTTGACTACATAATGCAGATGGATACGCCATTCAATTATAATTTTGAAAATAACATTGATTTTTTTTTTATCTCTGATATGTCACCATACGAATAGCCATTATCTTTAAGAATTTCAAAAAAGTTCTAGAATAAGATTGATTAAGAGACTATAAATCTACCAATATCCATGTCATTAGGAAAGCTGTTTAACAATAGAGAGAAAACAGTCCTTGTGATGGTGATTCAACGGTAAAGAAGGTGGGCTTTACTCAATAGATCTCATGTTCGAGTCTCCTTTATCATTGGTAGTTGACTTTTCAGGTAGCTCTACTTCCCATGAGTCTTCAAAAATTCTTCTTATAAAAAATAGTCAAAAAAAAGCCACTTACCAATATCAAAAACAGCACAGAGAAAACTGTTGCTTGTAATCCTATACCAACAGTCTTCAAAATGCAAAAGAAGACAATACCGGGCTCTTGATCCTGTAATAGAGTAATATCTGAGCAAAAATTCATCATGATCAAGGGGTCTACCAACCCGGAAAATTCCCGGGGCTGATATCGATTGACCCGGATTGGTTCCGGCAAACCCTAGACCCTGCCATGACTGAAAGGTCTGCAGAGCCCGGGGCTCTTCCCATTGTCCATGGCTCTGGCAAAATTGGCATGCAGGGAGTCCAGTCAATTATCGGATGGTCTCTCCCGGATCTATGATGACTATGATGAGGTTGACAATGAAGACAATGCCGGTCGTTGTTTTGGGCATTCTGAGGCTGTTGTATCCTTGGCGGTTTTTACAGTGGAGGACGATGAATACATATTTGTGCTTGTTGACAAAGAGTGCGATCATATGCATCAATAGGACTATCTGCACAGATTCCAGACTCTAACTCTACACCTCTCTATTCGAAAGGCTTGAAGTTTCTGCAATTGGCATTGTTAAAGAATAAGTCTTCCAGAAAACAAATTGTCGTATGCCCACAGTCTAAAAAACGAACAGTAACCGAAGTTCATTGACATGTTTATGCATATGAATGGAAAAGACCTAAGTCCTTATACAATAAAGTGCATGCAAGAATACAAATCTTTGTCGATCTGGTCTTCGTCTATTTTTGGCTTGTTCAATCGCTTCTTGAATTAGTGCATGATTTGTATTTATTTTGAGTTGAAACCTGGCATGCACAGTTCGATTAATCCTATCAGAGTTTGCCCAAAATAGGAATCAAGTCCGCATATTTCAACATCTGCATTCGCCAAATTTAGCTTTGTTCTGGCCCTTTGTCGACTTTTACATAATATAAATATCATCATACAACCTCTGCATTCGCCAAATTGAACACTTCTCTGATTTTCTAGCACATTCTGTTCCGTATTTCCAGTAGTTTCAAAGTTCATCAGTTTCAGTTATTCAGAATTTCAGTTCACAGGATCATCAGTTTTTTTTCAGCAGTTTCGGCACTGATCAGTTTAGGGTCATTACATATATGCTGTAAAAGCTCACAAACTTAGGCGGATGGACCACCACCCATAGAATATGCAAACAATTAGTAGAAAAATTAGCATTGGAGATGGAAAAACACACTCTTACGATTCTCATTTTGTGGAACAAAATATGGTCCAAAAATGAAATAATAAAAAAATTGGTTGTGTCTGGCAACTCCTGATAATAAAAAAGACCCAACAAGACATCAGTAGAGGATCCAGAATGTTGTCTTGACTTAATGTTATGGACCTTTGCTACAATGCTCTGATGGCCAGATACTGGTTTTTGATTTTCAACTGGCCAGAGGGTTTACCTTTTTCAATTGCACGTTTGCTCAATTTATTCTTAACAAGGTGCAACGTTTTTGATTTTGAGCTGGTGAGGATCAGGACTCAAATGCAAACCTGCACTTATTAACTGAGACTTCTTGGGAGGTTACCCATACCAGTACTACTCCAACCCAAGCATACTTAACTGCACAGTTTTGATGAGGTTTGGATCACCAACATTAATATGATTGCACCCAATTCATCAGCAAAGCATTTTACCATTGGGCCAGAGTTGAACTTGTCTCCTTTGTAAAATGAAGAGTGGCCCTTAATGGTTTCACTGCCGAGTTTCAGGCTGATTTCGAAATAATATCAAAACTAGTTACCAAATTTAACAATTAGACTGACTTTGGTGGTTTGAATTTTTTTATACTTAACACTAGGTTAATGCCAAGTGCCAAGTCAGCCCTTCCTTTCAGCACCAATTTATTTCTTGATCCATGTACTGTGACTTTATTTCAAACAATTTATATTTCATTTTATTTTCCAATGCGTATCTTAAAATATTATTCAAAGAAGTCTTTGTAATTGTTCATGTTTTACAGATACTCTGGGAAAATCATTCCTCAAATATTTTGTTGTGTTCTTTGCATATAGTATGATTCTTATTCTGCCTTTTCTTCATTCCTTGAATGAGGCAGAAAAGTCAACTTTTAATGATTTTTTTTTTAATTTTTTTTTCAAAATAAAATCTTTATTACAAAATAGTTTCAAGCAGTCACTGAAATCTTTTTCTGTTAAGTATCAGAAACTAGGTTGTAAACCTTTGTTGGCGCCATGGGTGGGCACTATACGAGTGCTCGATGGGATCTAATCATGTCCTAACACTTATTTTCATTATTCTGTTTAAATGCAATAAATGAAAATGCTTACAAAACTTTCAAGGATGTGAAGCCTTTGTCTTGGATCATGTTTGCTATAGTTTCTCCATTCTTTACCATTTATTCTTAATTGCTTCTCAAAGAGTATTCCTTTTCTTTTGGTGGGCCAAAATGCTTATAATGTATTGACGATGCAAGGCCTGTTGTTGATGCTAAAATAACTGTAACTTGTAGACACGGTGATAACTTATATAAGACTCAGAGGTCACAGTTTATTTTGAAATTTCTTTTCTTTTAGAGTTTAGTGTATTAAAAGATACTATTAAGTTTATTGTTCAATTTCTCTAGGTTTACTGGTTCCATTTTATGTTAAAAGACACTATTAACTTTATTGTTCAATTTTCTCTAGGTCCGCTGGATCCTATTAGTGATAAATTGTTGATTATCATGTTGAAAATGTACTTCAAATTGTGGTACGAAGTCAAGGCCTTAGTTGTAATTCTTGTTTGCATTTAAGTTCCTTGGAGACCTGGCCAAACTTTTATTACTGTATCTAACCATTTTTCAGAATTGACCTGCATGCATTTGTGGATTTTCAAAGGTTTTTTTTTAATCAGATAAATGGCTACATATATTAATTAACAGGCTATGCACAGAGCCCAAAGAAAATCCCTGAGGCTCACTGAGATTGTGTCTATCAACAGAGTTACTGAACATCTTGAAAATGCGCCTTAGCTCGAGGCAAGGTCATAGGTGATAGAACTTAATTACTGTCAATATCCTCCACCACAATAAAGCTTAATAACAAAACTAGAGGTTCTTAGATGGGGTATAAACATAGAAATCATCCTAACTTTAAAGATCATCTATTTTACGAAATAAATTGACTCGCCCGAGTTACACAGCCGACTCGCCTGCACACATTTGAGTCAAGCTGAGCCAGGTTGCTCGAGCTTGAGCTTGAAAAATGCAAAGCAACAAACCTTTGCCACTTGGCATGTCAAGGACGATCCCAGGTTCTGGCACATAATAGATCATAGGCAAATGAGAAATGGACACTTCGTCACTATAGACATGGCCCGAGAGCTCTCAGAATTTTTAGGGGAGCAGAACAAAGAACCAATGGAGAGCTCTTGAACTGGCAAGCCTATCAAAATCTCACACATCCCAGGAGCGAGTGGCAGGTGGACATATGGGTGATGGAAGCCAAGTTGTGAGCTATCAGATTGGGACATGACCTAGGTGAAATGAAATACCACCACATGGAGGCTAACAATCCTAAGCTTGTCACACCCCAAGATCTTGTTGGCATAGGAGGCAGTCCCAAAACGAACCTTTTGGCACCATTTGGCCCTAGTGGTCAGATCGCAGAGGTTAGACAAGGAGGAGAATGATGAATTAACGAGTGCCACGTGCCACTGACATAGCAGTTTCAAGGTGAAGTTGATGACCTCCCACCCATCACAGGGTGAATGAGGTAGGATCCCACTGAAACACTATGTGACTTTTGGCATGTCGACAGAGCATATGTCCACCAATCCTAGCTAACCACGTGGATGCCTCATAATGCCACATTTGTAATTGGTCACCATACACTTGAGCATAGTATTGGTCTTTTGAGACCAATAATTATGGGGAATGTTTTTGGTCTTAAAGACCTTTTCAAAAAATGGCATAGTCGATGTGGTATAAAATCCAAAGTGATCTCGAATAGCTCTTGTAGTGTTTTCTCTCGTTCAATTTATAGCAACATCACGACATCATTGTGTAGGTATTTACAAAAAATCGGGGAAATATATTCAATGACACCGAAAAACCCTCCACTCACGTCGCATTTTTCCATAACAATGTCGTTTGAAACACTTGTTGTACAATTTTTTTATCTAAATGAAGAATTTGGACGTTCATTATTACAATTT
The DNA here is from genome assembly GCA_037957365.1 of Torreya grandis. Lineage (NCBI taxonomy): Eukaryota > Viridiplantae > Streptophyta > Pinopsida > Cupressales > Taxaceae > Torreya > Torreya grandis. Next base: position 4,739,191 of record JARHVA010000267.1, read on the forward strand.
TTACAATTTTTATTTCCTAACCAAAGAATTTGAATGTTCGTTACTATAAAGTTTTTCTTTTAAATTTTAATATTTGAAGCTTTCCTATGCAAGATTTGCAGAGTCTTTATATTAAATTTAAATATTTGAAGCTTTCCTCTACAAAATTTTCAAACTTACTTTTTTTAAATCTTAATAGTTGAAGATCTCCTCTGCAAGGTTTGCACAATTTTTTTAAATATTTGAAGCTCTCCTATGCAATATTTGATCTGATCATGCTTCATCATCGATAAGTGTGTGGTCAGTTAATTTTAATCACGCCCTCTCTATCCATTGCAAATAGAAATTGTAGAGCTGTCCTAAAATATCTAGATATCTATATGTGTGCAAATTGCAGAGCAGTCATTCCATGCTTAGAGTCTACGTTTGCAGGGTGAATGTTTTGTTATTTTTATTTGTCATTTGTTCGTTTTGTTTGTTATTTGTGTAAAACATGTCACTATCCTGAATCTTTTTGAGGAAAATAAGGAAGATTACAATACGTATTAAAACAAATGCCTTGAAATTGCATTAGCTAGCTTTCCAAATGCAAGCATTCAGATTGAGATTCTAATTTAAAAAAAAAAAATTCTAGCTAATACCGTACATAAATGAATCAAATAAAATAACCTGGTAAATATAAAATCTAAAATATAATTAAAAGCCATAAACTCTAGCGCCCTATCAAAAGCTGTAAAATTGATGCCATTATCAAATATAGAAATTTGTTATAAATCACAAATCCCCATCTATTCAACTCCATATTACCATCCGTATATTGGTGTTTTTGCGTTTCTAATAGAGAGTTTTATATATTAGTAATTTGTAAAAAGAAGTCTACATTTTTATGTTTTTAAAATAGAGTTTTATATGTTTACCCATCATCAGAAGATTGATGTTGTGGACAACCCTTTGTGAAAGTTAAAATGTGGAACAAAGGATAATATTAAGCTTTGTCTTTGAAATGTGTGATGGAAGGCATGATAATCATTGCCATTCTCTATTTAGACTTTAGATAATGCTTAGAAGGGATGTGTCGTATAACTTTAAATAGAAACAAAGCAAAGTGGTAGGGATTTAATCTTGGATATAAGAAATATTGACAACATTTTTCCTCTTACAAGTGTAACTTATGAGGATGACTGAGAAACATGGCATGTTTAGATCTATTTATGGAAGAGCTGCATTTGGGTTTCGAGAAACACCAGAAGAAGCTACCAAAGTTCATGAATCTGCCCTAAGTGAGGTATCTTGAAGATCCTTAGAAATATATACATTCACCAAGATACAGGGATATGTGAAGTGCCCCCTTATATTAGTCAAATCATCAGTTATCCAAAATCTTGCTGCTGCCTTTTTTCTTCTTCTCTATATATCTTGCTTAATCATTGAATTTGATAGTTTTTGCACTCATAATATGTAGAAAAGGTAACCTTAACTATCGTGATGGCTAGACAATTGGGTCTTCCTAATGTTGTTTGGCCATGTTAAATGCTTGAACATAATATCTTTTGCTAGTGACTTGTGTTATGACAAGCTTGTTGGAAGATCGTGTTTCTGGGATTATAGCTACATGAAGGTTTTATTTTGTTAGTGTAATTACATGTAAGAACGTAAGCTTCATGATCAGGGTTTGAACATGTTGGTAAACTTGTTTTGAATACGAGTTCAATGATACCAAATTTTGGCATGGCACTTTGTCTCTTATATTTATGTTGTCTTAAAGTGTATTAATGTGTGATGTTATAGTTGGCTGCTATTGGCTAGTTTTATTTATGTTTAATTGTATTTTATAATAAATTTATTTTGCATTGTTTTGGGAACTTTAGAATCTAAAATAAGAGTATTTTTCTTTTATTTTTTTGTGCGTGCTTCAACAAGCAGTCTTATATGGAGTCATTGAATTATATAGAATGTCGGTATTTTAGCGTATATTTTGAAAATAAAGATATAGTGGATTATAATGATGATAAGTGTACATTTAAATCATTGAATTTCTTTGACTAAGCAACCACGAGTAAAGGGCATCCACGTAATCAAAGTCATCTAGGACACGATCCTAGCTTTAATCGCTTGACTCTTCGTATTGAATACGTAGAAGGATTTATACCTTAATGAATAGATATAAGCAACCATTATCCTCACCAGTCGAACTACAACCCTTTTAATATTTTTTTTCCCTTTAATTTAAATTTAAAAAAAAAAAAAACATTAATAAAATTATTAATTAATGTGATTTTTATTAATTCGTAAATTTTGTCTCAAAGTTAACATATTTTTATCTATTAACAAATTTTAAATAGTTACATTTAAAATATAAATAATAGTACTAATAATAAATAGAGTGAAAGCATAATTTTATAAAGAGAATATATATGTAATAATCGAAAGTATAAGTAAATATTTACAAATTATATATATATATATATAATAAAAAATAAATATGTAATAAAACATTGAAGACTTCCATCTCATGAAAGATTTTACTTTGATTTCTAGTATCTAATATCTAGGCAAAGCATAAATGAATAAATATCTACAAATATATATATGCAATAGAGTATTGAAGACTTCATCTTGTGGAAGATTCTATTTGGATTTTTCATATTTAATATTGAGGTAAATTAGTTAACATCACACGATTGTAATAATGAAGATCCCGTATTAGTGAGACCAAGAACATATGATGAAAGCACCCACCCTAGTATCTTTACACTGTCCAAAGTCAAGAACAACCCAATTCAAACCTTCACCTAGGATACCACTTATTATTTATGATGAATGACTTCACAACGCATGGAATGAGTAATCCCTCCCAAGATAAAAATACATTTATTATATATATTTTTAATTCTTAATGATTTATCTCAAACAAAACTTTGCTTTTGATACAGTTTATAAGATTAATAAAAAAACAACCTTCAAACTTAACTTTTGCGTAGTTTGTGGAGTTAGATTGCGTAACATTTTTCTTTTTGATAATTATTGGTTTTGATAGGACCGTTACCTATATTAATAAAGAGATTACATAACAAGCCAAGCTAAAAAGCCATGGTTAAGAAGAACCAATTACACCAAACAATGACAAGGTTAAAAGCAACCAAACAAAAAATCTATCTACCACCCTAAAATTGGTAGCAAAAACAATGCCATCTGTTTGTGGGAAAGTAGTCTAAGATATTAGTTGTCTTGTCTTTTTACTTTTTTTATTTTTTACCTCTTACCACATTCCTTGCTCGAGATTCACCACAACTAATTGTTTGTTTAGATTCTAAAATTTTGAATTCCTATTTTGAGAGAATTCCTTGTCTGAGTTTGAGTTTTCAGACTCATGTCCTTTCTTCACTTCCCCTATTGACTTCTTCAATAGAAAATTTTGAACAATTTCTATCTATTACCCCTTAATTGGGCACTGCTTTTTTAGTACAAGCGCCTTTTTCTCCTCTCTTACTATCTCCCAAATCTATATTTTCTTGAGGTTTTGAATCTTCAAAACAATCCCCAGCCACTATTATTTGCCACTTGTGAATGCCTCTGAGGACAAGATGCATGAAGATGTCCTGGTATTTTGCAGTTATGACATCTAAAAGCGATAATCTCATAATCTAGAGTTTGGATACATTGAACTTTGCCATATTTTAAATGACTTTTTTTGTAAGCTCTTTACTTAAATCAAATTTTACACAAATTATGGCATAAACACAAAAGCTTACAGTAGCTCTCTCATGATCATTCTTTAAAAAAGACCCTAAAGCATTGCCTATTTCCTTATAATCATGCCAAAAATGCATAGATAGATTAGGGAGATGAACCCATACCGACATCTTAGTTTCTAAGAGAGTGAGAGGGTCAAATCTGGAAACCAAGGAGTGAAAAACAACCCCGCATTGCCTCAAAACCATGGGCCTTTTGAAAGATATTTCTAATAATCTTGTTGATTGTGAAAGTGAACAACAAAAAAACCTTTAGAACACAGAGAAATTTCACATTGATTTGATTGTGTCTTATAAACCTATTGATATAGAGCAATCGAAGAAGGCCATAGACCATTAACTTTACAAATAACTACATCCTTAGCTAAAGAATGAAAATAATCATCCACTTCCCGATTCAAAATCTCCACATAAGGAACCTCCTTTGCTTGATTAATAATATAGAATTGAGGGGAAGGAAAACATTTCGTCAAATTTCGATTGAAAGCAATATTTCTGACTACATTTTTAAAAGACACAAATTTAATGTTAGGCATTTGTTTTAACCCATCCATACCTCCCCGTATTTTGGAAGCCATGAAGATGATTGAATCTTTTCCTAAATTATAGCAAGACAATGGTTAAAAAAAATTAGTTCCTTACCTTGATGCACCGAATATAGAAACTCAATTGGAATAGCTAAAAAGGCCTCCATCCTCTATTTTAAATCTATCACAAGATCTGTCCCTTTCGTCCAAAAACATTTTATTATTATTGAAAGAGAGCGCACCATTAACTGGTACCTTGGTTGATCAATTTTTGGATTCTTTTGTTCAATCATTTTATCAAACACTTTACAGTCATCCTCAAGAACTGTAGGTTTGGACAAATCACTTTTTGCAAATGCTGGTCTCTGAGGCAAAACCTAGCTGCCATCCAAAATTAGAGATATGGAGTATTTCCATATATCGGATTCAATTATCACTTCGCTAAAACATTTTGACATAGTTTCCATACCATATATTGTTTTGAAGGATGGACCCAATAGTGCATTATAAAGGTCTTTTCTAATAAGATTTGCCTAGAATAAACAAAGTTCCTCCTTGCTTTGCAAGACTTTATTAGAATCAGGGAGGGGCCAAGCCCTCAAGGTTTGCCTAAGTACGTAACCCCCTCTGCTATTTTTTTATAAAGGGTATCAGTTGGAATGTGGGGGGTCTTGAGTCCCTCGACCACAAGCCCATTGTTAGAAAATCCAAGCAATCAAGAGAGGATATTGATTTTTTTTCTACATGAAACAAAGTAGTTGGTTGAAGCTTGACTCTATACTAAATTTCATTTGGCCAAGGGGCCCCACATTTCAACTGATGATCCTAAAGGTAGAGGGGTGCTGCCATCCTTGTTCGTCTGGAATTGGCAAATTTTGTGTCAGATCATGGCTCATCTCCTTGTTAAAAATATGTGGATTATAATAGAAAATGATGGGCAGTGTTTTTGGACTTTATAAAGTCTATGCCCAGTTGTTATATGGATAGATCGAAGCTATGGAATTCGCTAGCCTCCCACCTTAGATGTATCCCTTGGATCCTTGTAGTGAATTTAATTATTGGTGTAGGATATTTATTATTTCATTTATCTATTAAATGGATTATCCATACACATTTAGTTTTAGCTTACTTAGGTGTCATAAAGAGATTAAGTGGGTGAGAGGGTGAGTTCTACCTAGAGTTCCACCTGGAGTTCAACTATGTACTACTGTGAGTTCTCCTATGAGTTCCACAATGAGTTACACTTAGTTCCACTGTGAGTTCTCCTCTGAGTTAACTCCCCCTACTCATTAGGTTGGCTAAATATAATGCATGAGTGCAATCCATTTTAATACTTTCACAAGAATGTAACCTTAAAACCATGTAATCCAACTAGGACACTTTTCGTTGAGTTACATTTGAATAGAATCTATTCATTTTACTATTAATTTTCTTAGTGCTTATCTTCATTATTATTTATTAAATTTAATTATTTGATTCATGTTTAAAGAGAGTTTTATTTTTTTGGATTGATTTCAAGGTTAATGGGACCCCTGTTAGTAATGCAAACCAGAGAAAAGTAATTTTGATTTAGGGATAGAAATCGAAAAAGAATATGATCAAAGACCAAAATATCAGAAATATTATATTATTTATTACGAACAGTTATAAAAGGACTATAAATATAATGACAATTTTTTTTACATAGCCCTTTTTGGTAGATTAACTATGAATCACCAAAAGAATAAAATAAACCATTTTTATTTCAAGACTACCTCCTGAGTATCATTCTAATTGATGCATAATATTTCACTATCCCAGATTTGATTTACTAGAGATGACCCTTGAGAGTGAACCAACACTCTGCCATGTTGTGCTTCTTTCACTTCACTCTGCCTCTCACCTTCACTTTGCCCAACCCCCTGCACCACACTAGACGGGTTGGAGGATTCATCAACCCATGACATCTGCTTACCGAACCATTGAGGAGCTAGAATCTTCCCTCTGCAAAGGCCACGGAGGAGAAATTTAATATCTACCACTCACTCCAATGAACATCGAGCTACTCTCCACATTTCCAATTCAAGCAGAGGAACTCAAAGAATTGATAGCTTAGGAAGTGCTACCTTTTTCTCTAGAACCTCATCCTCTTTATCCGAATAAAAGTTATCCGGTTCTTCCACAAAGGTGACGATTTTGGCGAACTGCTCTTTTAGGATTCTAAAGATAGAAACTGGGATATAACCTAGACCATCCATACCAGAAAAGGGCAACTCTGGGAAAGGCCCATAATCAATTAGCTTTAACTTAGAAAGAAGATTAAGCCTTTATTTAGGTCTGAAAAAAAACTCAAAAAAATCCTTTACCATACCTTTATCTGAGACAAATAGAAGAATGTTAGTGGCCAAAAGAGAAAGTAGTTATGAATTGATTTGTCAATGCAAGCTACGACTAATCTCTTCCACCCCAATACTATTTGCTACATCATCCACCACATCCACCAAAGGAGACTAGAAAATGTGTTGCATTCTGAATGAGGATACTGACCCTTGGAATCCCATCTATTTAGGGATACTCCCAAACACAATTGGCTAGACTACTGATTCAACCAAGGATTTCTCCATAGCTAAGACTGTCATCACAACCTTCCTACTTTAAGTCAAGAGATCCTAAAAAATGTGTAAATGCCAAAGCTTTCCACTGTTAATAAAGATCATGGGGTATAAATCCATGTTTCTCATGCTGCCAAAATTGAGAGTCAGTTCCCATGTTGTAACATAAAAGTTGTCATCAATACATAACATCCCCCCGATCAACATACCATCTTCCATAAATAGTTAATCATTATATCTTAATATATAATATTTCATTAATGTCGAGCCATCTTTCTTTACAGTTATCAATACGCATCCCTTCCACTTAGTCGATACCAACATTGGCTAGAAAGTTTGCTACCGTATTCACCTCATGGAAGTAGTGCTCTCCTTTTCAATCCTAAAATAATGAAGTAGCTCCCAAGCTTTAACCAGAATATTATTTAGATTCAAGCTTTGTCTCTATGATTCAAAAGTGATCGAATCACCACTTAAGAGTCCCTTTTGATAATCAGGAAATCTATGCCACATTATAATGCTAAATCTAGGCCGATAATCAGAGCTTGATCTTCTACTTCATTATTGGTGCCATCCATGAGTTTGATTGAGAAAACGTTGATCAAGGAACCACTACAATCTTTTAACATGTACCCCATGTTGGAAGCCCCAAGATTGCCTCTACAAGATCCACCAAAATTGAGCTTAAACCAACCCATAGAGGGAGGCTCCCAACTATCTTCACATCTCAATTTTTTACTTTCAGACTTACATATCATCGACCCATTAATGGGGGTATTTTTAGAAATTTCCATCTACCACTCATTCTTAGATCCCAATTGGAAAGAAGACTCTTTTTGCATTTAGCCTGAGCCAAAACAACTTATAACATGGAGGTTTCAATCTCACAAAGAACCTCGTATAATAACTTTTCTTTATTTTTAAAGATGCATTGATTTTTTTGCTTCTATATAGACCAAATAAGGATGGTAAGACTAACTCACCAAAGATTATACAAAGAGTGCTTAACATCCCCCAAAGTCCAACACTCAAAGGATTTTTCTAGAGATGGAGGCCAAGCCCATAGCCAATCAAACATACCACAAAGCCAAGAATTAGCACCACCTTGCAAACGAATAATTTAAGAACAAATGATATGAAAATTCCTCCTCTTTATTACACATACAACATCTAGAGGGGTCTTAAAAACCCATTTTATGGAGCCTATCTTGAGTTAGAATCCTATCTTGTAATGGCATCCATGTAAAGGCCCCAGTTTTATGAAGTCCCTCCTTACCCGAACATAACTTATTGGCCCAAGAAAAAGACACTTCAGTCAACTTATCCATTTAATAACCAAGGTTAACCAAGTACCTACTAGATTTTGCACCAACAAAATGGAGACCATCCTCTTTTTCATTATAGAAGAATTTCATGAAAGACAAATAGTGAGAAATTGCCCTAGCCTGATTAGGAAAAATTGACATATACGTCAAGCTTTTCCACCACCAATAAGCTACACATTGGCAAGACTGAAACTCAAGATAGTCATCTACCTTATAACCCCATAACTCCTAAAGAGTCACTCACGCCTTAGGTATTTGAAGGATATCCTCCAAAGGTTTATGTCTATTCCATGAATTAAACTAGAAATTTGCTCACAACCCATTGTTAATAGTCGAAGACATATGATTAGTAATAATCGATTTATAATTCAGTAGTAAATTCCACATATGAAAACTCTTAGACAAATTAGCTACAGAGACCATACTCCAAGGGTCATCTGACCCAAGATATTTAGATCTAAAGTGTCTACTCCACAATGCCCTTAGTTGTTTAAGCATTTACCAAACTAATTTAGCACCTAAATCTAAATTATGAAAATGAAAGTTTTTTATTCTAGCACCCTCCATCTTTTTTATTTGTAAATTCACTCCCATTTCAGAAGAGGAATTTTACTACAATCTGACACACCTTGCCAGAGAAAATCCTTCTTGTTTTTATTGATTTTATTCACCACATTTCAAGGAGGATGTAAGATGGAAAAGTAGTAAGTAGGAAGAACACACAAAATTGATTTGATCAAAGTGATCCTGACTGCCAACGTCAACCAACACCCTTTTTAGAATGCCAATTGAGATTTGAAAATTTTGATTATACCATACCACAAACTTGATTTACGTACTCTCAAAAAAAGTGGAACACCCAGATATTTACTTGGGAGCTTCTCAATTTTGAAGGCAAGTACTGCAACAATATCTCTTTTCTCAACCTCATTGCAATTGATGAAGATTTTTTTTATTTACCTTCATTGACCTTCTCACTTGATGCTAGCTCATATTTTTTTAGGAATGCCTTGAATTCTCGGGCCTTAACAATAGAAGCAACTCCATAAAGAAAAGTGTCATCATCAAATTGATGATGAGATAAATTATCAATCTTGTCTACCACTTTTGGGCCAGACACTTTGTTAGAACCTTTAGCTTGAACAACTGCCCTACCCAAAGATTCAACCACTATGATGAAGAGAAAGGGAGATAAGGGGTCTCCCTACCTCAAACCCCTAAAAGCTTCAAAGAAAATGATCGGGCTCCCATTGATCAAAACTAAAAGCTTAGGACTAGCAATACAACTAAAAATCCAATTACACCAATATTTAGAAACGTCAAAATTTTCAAGGACTTTGATGGGAAAGTGTTAGTTAACCCTATCATAGGCTTTGCTAATACCCAATTTGAGAATCATACCTTTTTGGTGATTATGTGAGAGAGAGAGAGAGAGAGAGAGAGAGAGAGAGAGAGAGAGAGAGAGAGAGAGAGAGAGAGAGAGAGAGAGAGAGAGAGAGAGAGAGAGAGAGAGAGAGAGAGAGAGAGAGAGAGATATGAATTCTCAAACATACAACTATATTAAGTTATCTCCAACACCTATTGAGAGTAAACTTTATGGCTAGGCACCATTTACTTACAACCAACAAACCACAACTTAAATGTTAATGGCTCAAATAACACATAGTCTTTACCCCACACACACACACACACACACAATGCATGTATGTATGTATAGTAAAGACTATGTGTTATTTGAGCCATTAACATTTAAGTTGTGGTTTGTTGGTTATTATATATATATATATATATATATATATATATATATATATATATATATATATATATAATACTTGTAACATAAAATGATTTCTAGTAATCAATGTTAGTATAAATATATAAATCCATTCATATTTTTAGATATGATATATATATATATATATATATATATATATATAATACTTGTAACATAAAATGATTTCTAGTAATCAATGTTAGTATAAATATATAAATCCATTCATATTTTTAGATATGATTATTTATATCTATATATATATATATATATATATATATATTTATAAATCCATTCATATTTTTAGATAATATATATATATATATATATATATATATATATATATATATAAAATCATATCTAAAAATATGAATGGATATATATATATATATATAAAATCATATCTAGAAATATGAATGGATTTATATATTTATACTAACACTGATTACTAGAAATCATTTTATGTTACAAGTATAATATTATTTAGTAGGTTACACAACCATATTATATTTACAAGGAACTCTATCCTTCTTCGTAATCAAAATTAAAATCACAAATATAACCACAATAAATAACCATTTACAGTTCAAAATCATAATATTAACATAATAATATATATTTAAATAGGTGTACAGTAAACCTGAACTATATATATAATAGTTAAGTTTTATTTTTATAAATCTAACAAATAATGCATATGAATATACAATATACTCCATTTAGGACAATATTCTACCTATAATACTGATTATCATGTATACATTGATATGCATGCTCAAACACAACTATATTAAGTTATCTCCAACACCCTTTTGAGAGTAAACTTTAATGTTATGGCTAGGCACCATTTCCTTAAAACCAACAAACCACAATTCAAATGTTAATAACCTGAATAACACAGTATTTACTATACACAACTATGTATATATAATCATATCTAAAAATATGAATGGATTTATATATTTATAGTAACATTGGTTACCAAAAAACATTTTATGTTACAAGTATAATAGTATTTAGTAGGTTGCACAACCATATTATATTTACAAATAAATCTATCCTTCTTCGTAATCAAAATTAAACTCATAAATATAACCACAATACATAACCATTTATGGTTCAATTTCAATATTAACATAATAATATATATTTAAATAGGTGTACTGTAAACTTGAACTATATATATATATATGTGTGTGTGTGTGTGTGTGTGTGTGTGTGTGTGTGTGTGTGTGTGTGTGTGTGTGTGTGTGTGTATGTATGTATGTACATACATACTTATATATGTATATGTATAGGTATACATATGTGTGTGTATATGTATATGTATGTTTGTGTATATACACACACATACATATACATATACATACATAGACATATATACATATATACACATATACATACACACACACACATGTGTGTGTGTGTGTGTGTGTGTGTGTGTGTGTGTGTGTGTGTAGTATACACACACACACACACAAAATTTAGGTTTATGGTACACCTACTTACATATATATTATTATGTTAATATTGTGATTGAACTGTAAATGGTGATTTATTGTGGCTATATTTGTGAGTTTCATTTTGATTACGAAGAAGGATAGAGTTCCTTGTTAATATAATATGGTTGTGTGACTTGCTAAATACTATTATGCTTGTAGCAAAAAATGATTTATGGTAACCAATGTTAGTATAAATATATAAATACATTCATATTTTTATATATGATTATATATACATAGTTGTGTATAGTAAATATTGTGTGTTATTTAATCCATTAACATTTAAGTTGTGGTTTGTCGATATTAAGCAAATGGTGCATAGCCATAACAATAAATTTTACTCTCAATAGGGTGTTGGAGATAGCTTAATATAGTTGTATGTTTGAGCATGCATATCAATGTATACATGATACTCAGTATTATAAGTATAATATTGTCCTAAATGGAGTATATTGTATATTCATATGCACTATTTGTTAGATGTATAGAAATAAAACTCAGCTATAATAACTAAAGTCAATCTTTATTAAGTATTGGAAAATAAATTAATATAGTTGTCAACTTTTATATGCCTATATAATTATATACGTGATACTCAAAAATGATAGATTGGATCCTATTTTACCTTGGGTATACCGTATACTCATATGCATATATAGATGAGTAATTAAATGTATTATATAACCAAAATGTTGAGGTGCATTTGATTAATTGAGTTAACAAAGCTAAACTAAAATTTGTGTATAATGGTTTGAAGGAAATTTTAAATTTTTAGTAGTTGTGAATAAATACAAACCATATTTTTATTGGTTAGCATATAAATAGTTTGTTGATGCACTTTTCATTATGGAAATAAAATGGCTATAGAATGAGCTATTAAATAATATTATATGGATAATTAACATTAAGTGAAGAGTTATATGTAAATACTTTTACTTAAAGTATGATTCTTTATTTTACTTGAATGATATGAGTGTTTTGAAATCTATTTATATAATTGATATTACACTTTAAATAAAATAGATGTTTGGAACTATTATGTTGAATTTGATGAATTAAATGTAACTATTTGAGACTTTCTTGTATTAACACATATTATAGTTAATAGTAGCAAAAATTTCATTATAATCTATTGGTTTTAATATTTTTAAATATATGAACCAATTTGGTATTAATTACCCTAAGTGAGTGTGGTAAATTTAAATTACTTAATTAGTGTCACTAATATATAGATAATATGTAATCCAATTGAGTGGTATGTATGAAATTGACTAATCTTTGAGAACAAATAACTATAAGAAAACTTTGGCCAAAGTAGTGCTTATGGTTAAATACTATCATTTCATTTATTCGATTTACTTTACATGTTTTGTATGATATCATGTTATGACAACTGTATTTATGATATACTTCATGTAATAGTTATCTTATAGCACACAGGTTCTAGTTGTCACTCTTGATTCTCCAACCATCTTTATCTACCCATCCATGAAAAGAGGATCATTTTATTGTTGGGAGATTATGAGGGGATCGATGGTCTATGGTTGGTATGGAAAAGCACATGGAAGATGCTCTCCCTCCCGTCACTAGTGCTTCACTAGTGAATACACTCATGATTACTTATGAATGATTTGAGTTTGATGACACTTGCATGGTTCAAAGAACATTGCATCATTATAGATTATTCTTAAGCCTTGTGTTATGCTGAAACTATACTATTTTGTTATTACATATGTTGGTTATAACATTGTATCAGTTGTGGCTAAATTTGTAAATGTACTTATATGAAATAAATGAAATATTCATTTCTATAAGTATTATACTTGATCTTGTGATTATTATCTAAATATATTATCTCTTGACCTTTTTATCAGTTATCTTAATCTAATGTATCTAGTTAAAGATCGTTGTGTTATGATTTTAGTGTAATGTAATATATAAATTAAATTAGTTTAAATGTTTTAAAAAAAATTACCTTATTCTAGTAAAATCTAGTGGGGTTGTTACATTGTGGTATCAAAGTTGAGGTTCAAACTCTAGGAGTTATGATTCCACTAAAGAAAAAATAGTCTCCTATTAACTAAGAAGAAGAATGGTACACACTAGACTTAGAGGTGAGGATACTTAAAAAATAAACCCTCCAATGGATCCAAATAAATTTTATATTAAGAAACTACATGGTTAGATCAGATCCTTATAGCCATGTATGAAACTATGGACCAAATCAAGGCCTTAGAATATGAAGTGTATGGACATGTTAAGGAGAATATTTAAGAAGAACTAGAAGAACATCTTTATGAGCAATAAAATCCTTAATAGCAAAGGCATGAGGGTTGTGACATAAGGTGTGAGTGCTTGATTAGGTGCAGAGATAACACGAGATATTAAAAAGGTGAATCCACCCAAGTTTGATAGAACCATTTTAGGAGATGGAGATGAAGCATGGCTAACATATATGAAGAAGTATTTCAAGATTCAAAATTACTCTGAGGTCACTAAGGAAGTATGTGGAACATATTAGTTTACTATATAGGCAACATCATGGTGGGAAAATAAGAATATCGAGATGAACCCCAACTCTACCACCACCACTTGGGAGTAGTTCATGACATTGCTTAGGTCATAGTGTCTTCCTCAACTGTATTTTGATTAAAATTTCATAGATTTTTAAAACCTTAAGCATGTAGACCTTTCTATGAATGAATACTATGATCAATTCACTAAGATTCTAAAGTATGTTCTTCAGTATCAAGTGGATGAGATGTTTTGAATCAGATAGTTCATTATGGGATTAAAAACCCAAATTGGTTGTGAGTTGGATGCACATAGGCCATATACCATGGTTCAAGTCTTTGAAAAGGAAACTAAGAGTAAAAGCTAAAATATCTTGCTCAGTTCAGATATAAATTCAAGAAGTTTGGAGGACCTAAAATAACTTTCAAAAAGAATAATTAGAAGAGGAGTGGAGATTCCAAGAGTTCATTTAGGAATCAAAATGCTAATTTTAACAGTAGCTTAGGAAACAAGAAACCTGGAAATGATTTCAATGGAGGTTTTAAGGGGAACCAATAGTCAAATAGGAGAGGGTTGCCTGGTGGATATTTCATATGTGGAGGTGTTCATTATGTCAGAGAGTATACTTAAGATAAATCATATGGTAATAAAAAGTGTTCTACTTCACAAAAGGGAACTTTTGAGTAGAGGATTCATGTATCTTTGTACAATCATCAAGTTGAATTCCAATATTTTCTTGTTAAACTAACAAGTATTTTATTTTATAATCCAATTTTAATTTTGGTTGACACTAGGGTTACTAAATGTTTTGTTGCTCCTATAATGCTTATTAATTTGTCTATAAAAGTTGGGATTATGGTATATACATGGTTAGTATAGTATGGGAATGAATCAAAGGTTAATTTTGACAAGTGATTAGTGAAAGTTCAGATCAGGTTAAGTAAATTCACTATAATAGTGGATCTGTATGCTACACTACTAGGGTCATATGATGTGATCCTAGGAGTAAATTGGCTTATGGAGCATAAAGCTAAGGTTGATTTTTGTCTGAATAAGGTAGTGTCAAGATGATTTTAGAAATCAAACATAGCTTTAGGTTGAGAAATGAGAGTTTAAACTTAGGCAAATTTATACAATTCAACTCAAGAAGGCTTAGAGAAAAATATATCAAGCATTTATTGTTAAATTAAATCAGATGGATTAATCTAAGGAATCATCCATTGAGGATTATCATTTTATTAGTAACTTTCAAGATGTGTTTCCATATAAATTTATAGGATTACCACTCAAATGTGAGTTTGATTTATCAATTGACATAATACCTAGATCTGAACCACAATCCAAGGTGCCTTATAGTATGATAACTATAGAATTGGTTAATTTCAAAGTTCAACTTTAGGATTTATTATCAAAAGGCTTGATTCGACTGAGTATGTCACCATAGGGTGCACCAGTCATGTTCATAAAAAAATATGGTATTTTTTACCTGTGTATTGATTATAAGATGTTGAATAAGTAAAAATTCAAAAATAGGTGTATGTTACCTTGCATTGATGATCTCTTTGATCAGATGTGAGGAGAAACAATCTTCTCTAATATTGATCATCGATAAGGCATCATAAATTGAGAATCTGAGATGAGGATATTCCCAAAACAACATTTATAACCTATTATGGGTACTATGAATTGATAATGTTCACTTTTGGGTTAACAAATGCTCTAGCAACATTTATGAATCTCATGAACTATGTGTTCAGGGATTATCTGGAACACTTTGTGTTAGTTTTCCTAGATGATATCATCATATTCTAAGAGTGAAGAAGAACATATTAAACATCTAAAACTAGTTTTATAGTAGATGTATAAACATAAATTATATGGTAAGGTATCTAATTGTGTGTTTTTTCAAAGAGTAAAGAGAAATATTTGGGACACAATATCTCCATGGATGGAATTTCAATTGATCCAGAGAAGATAAGAGCCATAATGGAATGGACAACACCTAAAAATGTGCATGAGGTGAGGAGTTTTATGGGATTAATAGGGTATTATACGAAATTTGTTCAAAATTTCTCAAAGATAGTTAAGGCAATTACCTCTCTTAAGCATAAGAATTAGAGTTTTTTTTGGTCAGACAAATGTAAAAAAGCATTTTAGGAGATGAAAAAGAGTCTAAATTTGGCACCTATATTAAGAGTTTCAAATCCTAATGGTCAATTCTTAGTGATCACAGATGCATCTGAGGATGGACTTCAAGGATTTCTCATACAATATGGTTCAATTTTAGCATATGATTCTAGGAAGCTTAAGCATTATGAGGTGAATTATGCCCCTCATAATTTTCAACAAGCTATAATGGTGCATTCCGTACAAGTTTTGAAGAATTATCTATCATGGAAGCTACTTGAGCTCAAAATTGACAACATGGGACTCAAGTATATCTTTACCCAATTAAACTTGAATGCATGTCAGAGATGTTGGTTATAATTCTTATATGATTAGGATTTTGATAGTAACTATATCAAGGGCAAGGAAAATAGAATTACAAATGCACTAAGTCATAAAAGGTACATAGCAGCCCTGACTACTATTAAGAGTACTTTTCATGATCAGCTGATTAAATTTTCCCTAGGAGATGAACTCTATGGTCAAGTTAAGAAAGCCTTGTCATAAAATAATTAGATCCCAAGTTTAAAGGATTCAAGTTGGATAATGATGGTATTTTGAGGTAAAATAGTAGGATGTATGTGTCTGATAGAGAGAATTTGAGGATAACAATGTTAAATGAATTGCATAATTCCCCTTATTTAGGTCATCTTGGATTAAAAAGAAACATGGATAAACTAAGACCTCTCTATTTTTGGAAAATGATTAAAAATAATGAATTAGATTTTGTATCTCAGTGTTAGAATGGTATCATGTGAAGGATGAGCATGTGCATCAGACAAGATTGTTATATCCTCATGATATACCAAAATGAAAGTGGTAGGTGATTAGCATGGACTTTGTCCAAGGTTTATCATTATCACAAAACCATCATGATATGATCTTGGTGGTATTTGAAAAACTAACCAATTTAGATAATTTATTACTAGATAATTTGACTAATGATGTACCTAAGATTGCAAAGAGATTCATGAAAGAGGTGCACCAATTGCATGAATATTTGGAAAATGTCATTTTTGATTGAGATCTGAGAATGACTTGTAAATTTTGGTTATCTTTGAATTTAAATTGGGGCACATAGTTAAATTTTAGTACTGCATATCACCTGAACATAGATATACAAACAAAGAGGGTTAACCAGGTTTTACAAGATCTCCTTTGAATATATTGCATGGATCAGCAATACAAGTGGGAGGACTACATTCTATTTGTTGAGTTCACCTACAAAAATGCATACCAATCAGTGCTAAAAATTTCTCCATTTAAGGAATTATATGGAAGAAGGTGTAGAACACTAATCAATTGGGACAATTTAGAAGACAGAATGGTCTTTGGACCTGAAATGCTTGCGGTGATGGAAGACCAAGTTAGAGCAGTAAGGCAAAGATTGGTTGAGGCCAATGATAGATAAAAAAATTTATGTTGATCTAAAAAGAAAAACAAGGCAATTTTTTATTGGTGATAAAGTATTTATGTGGGTTAAGCCTAAAAAAATCTTAATTAAGTTTGGTAAATTAGTGAAGTTTTCACCAAGATATGTAGGACCTGTTGAGGTCAACATACCCCAATTTTTTGAAAATTGGGACCCTGGAGAAACACTAAAGATCAAACATGAAAATATGGCATGTTAGGATCATTTGTATAATTTTAAGACCATCCACTTTGTTAAGGACATGCTTATTAATTTTATTTTTCTTTAAGTCTGTCTAACATTGCTAATAAATGGTCTTCATGTTTTCTAGTTACAGGTTCCATGGCATTCTTGCTAAGAAATTCATGTTACAAAACCCTAACACAAACCCTCAGTTCAAATTTGAATATTCATAGGAACTAAATTGGTGAGAACCTTTTGAAATCTATTTTAGAATTAAGCATAATTTCCATGTTTTAAGTTTTAGTCATATTTTTTAACACAACTAAAACTTAGCCTAAAAAATGCTTGGTCCTTTTTTATTACTTCCCTTTTTAATTCCTTATATTTCTAAGTCTAAATGTTATTTGCAGGGTCCCGTTTAATATTTCCTAACTTGGTCCCTTTAATTCATAAGCTTAGCCTAAAGTTTTAATCCTAAGGCCCCATCATATTTATTAATACAAATGAGACCTTAGCCTTAACACCTTATCCTAATTCTTCTATGTCACCTTAGGTCCTAACTTAATTTCCTTACTTTTTTTAGATCCAATAACCCACACTTCATTGTGGGGATTGATCCAATGGAGTGAGGAAGACTTGAGATTTAACATAAAATTCATGCAACTTACAAGATCTAATAATCCACACTTCATCACAGAAGAGCAATCTAATGACTTGAAGGCCTTGCCAAAGCTAAGCCCTTAAATTACATCCAATGGTTCTTACTTCATCATGAAAAAACTATCAAACAAAGTAAATCATAATTGAAAGGTCAAAGGATCATGTAAGGCTTGCAGGATTGACACACAACACCCTTACATTTGAGGATTAAAATCAAATGGGACATTAAATTAAGCCAATAGTGTGAAAATGCTAGGATCATGATTAGACAGCTCTTGCTTCATCATGATCTTCAATTAGATGAAGCGAGATGATTTCTAATACCTAGGAAACCCCATGGGAGTACCAAGTGGCACCCTCATATTGAAACATAGGAATTTTGATAAGCTTAAATTTGACATTTGCACAACTATCATTTTACATCCACATGACTATTAACTTTAAGCCCATCAAACTAAAATATTTAATAGCTTAAATTAGACATTTGTGTAATCATAATTCGATATCCATGAGGACATATTTGACGTTCATAGAACTATCAAATTTAATTTAAGGAATTATTTTTATCAAAACTAACATAGACTCCCAAATGTTTCTAGGAAGATCATAAATTGCCTTGTAGACTAATGAAAACCCTTAGAGGATGCACAAACACTAGAAATCTTTGAACTTCAAATATTAAAATGGTTTTATGGTCTAAATATATGCAAAAATGGATGTAGTCTAAGTCTATATCTTAAGGTCCCCATTACATTTGTTTAAGTGTTGTGAACCTTAGACTAGAGGCTTATGATAATTCTTATCTTAAAAGGGTCTTTGTGACATGAAAATTAGAAAAAATGCTTTTAACCAAAGGTTTTAGTGTGTTTATTAATATAATTAAAATCTATTTGGCACTTGAACAATATATCATCTTGACCCCTTTTTGGACATATTCAATGACTATTTTAACTCAAAATATACATTGTGCTTATTAAACATAGCATAAACTTTGACCTAAAATACTTATCCAGGGTCTCCTTGTATGAATATCAAAAAACTTAGGCATAAACACTTTAACCTAAATTTTATTTTATGTTTAATAAACACAAAATAAACCTAAGACTAAGATGTTTTAACCTAATTCCCTCCCTTAATAATGTGTTAACTTAAAACCCATTTATCTTGTAGGATCCAACGATCTATGTTTCATTGTGAAAAGATGATCAAATGACATGAGGCTAACTTACATCCAATGGTTAGTGCTTCATCATGGAAGGATGATCCACTGGTGTGAAGGCACTGAATAATTTTAAAAGGCCCATGAGTTCACCACATTGTAGAAGCTTTTTTAGTGAATGACTAATGTAGGATATGAAGCTCTGGAAAGCATGCGAAGACGCCAAGTAGCACAAATATGAGGCACAATACCAAAATAACTAATGGTAAATAAGGACCTAAATCATGATCAATCATAGGATCTTCATCCAATAATACAAAATAAAATGAGGAATTTTAAATGCCAATGGATAGTAATCAAAGGCATTTATGAAAAATACCATGAAAGGTCTAAATTGATGCCACATAAGTACCACACAAGAAGAAAAAGACAAAATAAGAGATATTTTGGGCTAAAAAATATGAAAGTATAAAGGCAAAGGTCCAAATCAAATCTAAGGCATGTATGAGCTGAAGTCTAGATGCATCCTACCATTAAAGCTCCAAAACTCTAAACCCTACATAAAAAGACCCTAAGTGGATTTATTTGGTTAAAATTTGATCCAAGAGAAGATTAATTAAATTTTTGAATACAAAAGAGCACCACAGAGATCAATTTCTATCAATTAGTGAATAATTTTCAAGCAAAATCCAAGGAAGCTCATAGGCAATAATTGAAGGAGGATACAAAGTTTTATCTATCCACAGACAATGAGGAAAGAGTATTCAAAGATACTGAACTAGATGTTGTAGCCCTAAATAATGGAAAAAATAATTTGTGTGAAATCTTCTTTACCAAAGAAGAGATGCATCCCATCACTAAGTAATATCAAAGAATTACCTCAATTAGTAGGAAGCACTATGACCCTGTTGCAGTTCAAATGGCTATTCTTCATTACACTACTCTAAAACCAAAGGTACTTCATTATATAGATGTTATTTTTGAAAATTTTGTAGACTGTATGATAAACAATGATTGAATCATCCATGAATAAAATTCCAAGAAGGTGGCCTACATTTCCCCTCTAGCTTTTGAAAATACTATAAACTCCCAAAGACCCATGTAGACCTATCCAAATTTTTGGAGTGGACCAACAAAAATGACCTAGATACCATTCTTAAACCATGGTTATAATAAGGAAACCATGGATTTAGAAATTTTGAGGGAAGAATCATAATCATCCAATTTAGGGAAGGAATCAAGGTAATCATGACCCTATTAAATAGAGCATCAAGAGCCCCCTTAACCACATATGTAAACAAAACCTGGGTATCCTATGTGTATTTCATGGTATAAGAAAAGATCACCCCTCCTATTGAAGACTTGGTCAATGTCTTCCTAGGAAAGTAGTTCACTATTATCAAAAGAAAAATAACTAAGTAATTTTACATGTCTTACTTTCTAGATGACTTACTTGATTCCATAAACTTCTCAGGAATCATAAATTGGTCTTCTAAAGGTAGAACCACCATATCCCACCACTATTCAAAATTGCACATCTTCAAATATAGGAACCACATGCAATTCATCTGTGACTATGTTTTTCCTACTCTGGTGGAGGCCATCATAGGTTGTCCCATGCCTAGGGTTCATCCATTGATCAAGAAGTATGTGGAAATGATAGGGGACATTTGGTTTTATCAATATTGTACAGTGATCTAAATTGAGGGAATCATTTTCCAACCCTACAGATTGCCTGTGTATGTACCTAATAAGTGAGCAAAACAAGAAATTACTTCCCAACTCATCAATGGTGTTGATGGGGTTTTTAAATAAAATAGGAAGGGCCTTCTCCATCCCTTTCCTCTAATCATTGGAATGACCATGCTACAAGTTTGGAAGTAGGTAGAGATGATGTCCAAGCATAGGGACTCATTTAGGTTCCAATTAGATGAGCTCAAAATGTGGGATCCCAAGAATATAGTGGTCAATCATTTAAAGATGAAATAACTACCCAAGATAGTATATGTATATCATCTCAGTATCCATGACACCATTTACATCTAGGAAAAAAGTTTTTAGGAGGTGTTGACTAAGATCAAGAGGTATAACATTAAGCTGGAACATAGGTTAACAAGTGAAGATAAACTAATAGGATAGGTATGACAGATGCATCCCCTCCAATATCATTTGCTACCTAAAATTTCTAGGCCACTTCAAGAATAGCCTCAAGTGACGCAAACACAACCCCAAAGACAAATTAATTAGGGAAATAGTAAGGAAAATCTATAAGAGAGACCTAAAGAGGGAACCTCATCCTCAACACTACCAAAAAGGCCACCATCTCTAGTTGAGCATTTAGACATGATTGCCCTGAAACCAGTGAAATAGTTGAAGGTGCCCTCAAAGATCTTGCTGAGGCATATGGAGTTAATGAGGAAGAGGGGTAGATTGAAGAGGCATAAGTCCAAGTAGGGGAGCTTGGGGAGGTTAAAGGAAAAGAGGTTGCTCTTGATATAGTCCTAGTAGTTCCTAAGGAAAAGAGAAAAGTAGAGTTGGCTTTGATCCTTGTTGGATCAAAGAAGCTAATATTGACCCTCACTCACCCCACTAGTGAGGTTACTATATTCAGTGATGATTTCCCCATTCATGGACTAATCATCCTTGATTGGTTTATCTATGAGAAATTATAGAAGATCCCCTTTTGGTCCCACTCATGGGTAATGACAAAAGTTGTCAACATAGATGTGCATGATGACATCAAGCCATGGATTAGGGATATAATGAAAGAAGAAGAAGAAAGGAGGATAATGGATATTATAGGGATAGAAACCAAGAAAATAGATGCTCCTAAAGAATCAAGAAACACAAGAATTTAGGTCCTAGAACCTACAAAGTTCACGGAGCCAGTTACCATGGTGCAATTCAATCTAAAGACAATTAGATTAGAGAGGGTCATCATTAGGAAGGCTATGGTAAGATCTGAAGAGTTCACCTTCCATAAGGTTGAACCTTTTGTACGACTGATCCTAGTGGAAAGACAACAACTAGGGGAATATCCCTTCCATAAGGAGGATGTGGAGAGCTTAATTGAGGCCTAGTTAGATCAAGAAAAGGTTGGGATCAAAGGAATGAAGTAAAGGATTCATAATTTGGAAAAGGAGAAGGAAAACTTGGAGAAAGCCATTTTTTTAGTGCTTGATGCTATATTAGACATGTTTAAAGCTTCCTTTTTTGATATGTTCAATTCTCTATAGTCAATGAAACTGAGATAGGATGCCCTAAGCAAACAAAGTGAAGCATCCAAAGGACTAATAGTAGAATGGTAGGAGGCAAAGTTCAAATTATGGGATCTCATTAGTATAGTGATTAGGAACAAGATTCCTAAGTTTGAAATTACTAGCCTATCCCACCTAAATGCTGATTTGGGGATAGTGGTGGACAAAATAAAAGGTCTAAGGACTTGGTCAATAGGCTTGTATTTACTCCTTAGGGATGATGAAGAGTTGATAGAATAGATCAAGCCACTACTTGGCACCATGTTGGCTAACCTTGCCAAGACTACAACCCTAGGAATTATTGATGATGTAGAGTATAAGCATAGGATCATGTTGGTGATGCAATTAGTCAAAATCAAGATCTAGGGTCAATCTGGTAGAGACAGGAGCATCAAGGAAGCTATAGCGAGGAATGATAGGCACTTTGATGGTTTAGATGATCATGAATATGTCTACTTCTTAAAGCCTCTTATAGATTTTGAGCTGATCAAGGAACAACACCAAAAGGATATGTAACTTCTATAGGATCAATAAGGAGTCCCAAAGCAATGGGCCCACCCAGTAGTTAATATTCCTTTTATAAAACATTGTAATATTTAAAATATGGAATATTATTTTATAAGGCATATGCTAGTTTGTTAGCATATTGCCTCTAGGTTAGTCTAAATTTTGAAAAACAAATGTACTCTAGAAATTTATTAAGAAGGATAGTTGTCCTTATCTTTTGTATAGTTTTATCTTATAATTGACTAGTGTACTGCCTATTTTTCTATAAAAGGCATGTATTACCAATTGTAAAGAGAGAGAATTTTGAGCAAATTTGTATACTTTGAGAAATTAATGTAATCAAGGATTTATGTAAGGATTATCTAGATTGAATGTGTCAATTGTTAACATAGCCTTTATCTCAATTATTTATTTTAATGCTTAAGTTTGAATAGTTTATTTGAATTTTGAATTTGCATTTTTGATACAGGGTTTCTAATTTTTGGTTGTGCTAAATTAGTTGAAGGATCCTAGACTTGATTCATTTTATTTGTAGTATATTAAGATGTGATAATACTATTTGAGTCTAGTAACAAAACTTTAAAGTGAAATATAGTACTTCCTTGTATAATTTCATATCATCCTTATGAATTTGCTTAGTGTGTTTTGAAATTAGAGCTCTGCTATTTTGCATTATATACTAGTCAAATGTAGGTTTAGTTGCAACTAAAATTTTGTCATGATATTTGAGTTCAAGATCAATAATTAATTGTTTGTTTTATACCTTACCCTTCTCTTTGATCAATTTTTAAAAGGATCTTCCACATTTGCTAAGGCGTAGCCCTAAAAAAATTTCACCTAAATCAATAAAACATAGTTTTTAGTTCCATTTGGATAGATATTTCAGAGTATGTGCTGAGTGTTATTAGATCACTATAGCTTAGACTTCATTGTCAATATCCATATATATTAGTCTAAGGTTTAAATTGGACCATAATTCACTAAGTGTTAACATAGACCTTTCATAATTCACAAAGAATGTACCATGATGTCTCCCAACCATCACTTATTATAAATTTTGTGGAACACTCATACATTATTATTTCGCTATTCCAACACAGGTAACATCAAGTTACCTTAACTTTCTACTCATGCCCTAAATTCCTAGAATTCTAAAATGAGAATTTTTCTCTAAACACTAAGAACCTTTGTGGTGCATTTAGAGACAAAAATAGGCATTTCATTGGTGCTAGAAGAAGGGCCATCTTTGTGAATTCCTAGAATCTTTGTTAGTCTTAACATGTTTTCATCTAAGATTGATGATATCTTTTCATTTTTTTTGAGTAATTCTTTGCTTAGAAGTGTAAATACCATTGATCTTTATGGTTTATGACATATCTTTGTGCTTCTTTAGACAAAGATCAAGGTTATTTAAGATTTAATACTTGTTTTTGGTAAATTTAGTTTAAGCTTTGAAAACCCATAGTATTTAAGGTTAGGGTGGATTGTTTTGATCAAATATTGGCATATCTTTCATATATCTAAGTTCATTTGAGCTTAAAATTATACTAATAGATCGTATTAGCATAATTAGATACATCTTTGTGCTATTTTAGGTAAAGATCAATGTCCTTTACTATGTTTTATACAATCTTTGAAAAATGAGCTTAATGTGTAGGTTTAATCCTTGTTCCTTATAAATATTAGCTTGATACATCACATTTCAAATAGGATCTTCAACCTTTAAGCTGGAATTGCTAAAGATTCAACCCAAATCATACTCAAAGACAAGGGAACCCTTGCTTGAACTTGAGGTTCACAGAAAGGCTAGGCATGATAATGGTAGATGTAGGAGATCTAAATCCTTGCCAAATTCACCCCTTTAAGGTACCTTTTCCTTCCACCATCATTTAGGTATGGATTGGCTGGGAGACTCTTTAATTAATGTGCTAGGTGTGGTACATGATCTCTCATGCAACCCTAAAAATTATTTGCTTACATTTAGTCCTACCGATATAGTAACTACTGAAGAGCACATAAAATAAATTAAAGATGACTTAAGGTCTCTAAATGTTTTTCATGAGGATGTATCTTTTAGGTTATTCCCCTTTACCTTTAAATATATTGCTTGTGAATTGTTCTTGAACTTGCTTGACAATTATATCACTAGCTGGGATGGCTTTACTAATGTTTTTATAGATCAATTTGGTAAGATTATTGGTCCTTATGTTATTTACCATTAGTTCACCACCATTAGAAGAGATGCAAGTGAACCTATTAGGTCCTTCAATGCTATATTTCATAAAATGTGTAGTAGGACCATATACCCCTATAATCTTGATGATGTCTTAGCTTTAGAAATATATAAGGATGTACTAGATCCTATGACTTCTATGTTCTTGAAAAGGTCTCAACTAGTTATAACTTCATTAGCTAGGGCCTATTCTGAGGCAGTGACCATCAATGAATAAATTCAGCCCTAGGGACAAATGGCCTACTATGTTCCAAATATTAACCCACATATGCCTACTCTGAACGTCTTTTCAAGAAACAACCAAAATATCCTATCCTTAAATCAACTTCCAAATCTCAACCAATTAACTTTGAGTCATGTTACTCTCAATCAGAACCTTGTTTTTTTGAGTCATCATGCCACTAATGGATTCAATACAAATAATCAAAGAGATTTAGTACTAGATGGTGGTACTAATAATAACTAGGTACATAATTTTGAAACTCCTAAAAATGAGAATGAGTCTATACTACAAATGGTCTAAAATTTGAGCACTAATTATCTTCACCTATAAAAACAAGTTGGAAATACTTATGAAAGTTTTGGTTGGAACTTCTCATTTCAAAGGTATAATAAGCCAAATAATAGATTTCATAATGATAAATTTAATAATAATATAAATAATGAGCCATCTTCTCAAAATACGACCATGGACATTAACCTTACTGATATTGCATTACATGATTATTGTAGAGTGCATTGCATAGCCAAGTATGGTGAAATTGATTGCATTGAGTTTTGAAAGTATTTTGAGGCTTTCTAGAAAGAATTAGATACATTTAAAGTGGTCCTTAATAAGGATAATGGTGTACGTACCTTTGGATCCAAACCATCTAATCAAGCCTTCATGGTAGATACTTTTGATTTTCCTTTTCAATAAGAGAATTAACTTGATGAGATACTTGAGGAGATCAAAGCCTTTCAAAACTTATTGAAGAATACCTATCCCTTGAGGAATAAAGAGCAGAGGTAGTCCATGACTACCTTGATGCCTCCAAACAACTTTGGAACACCTCCAAACACTTCTTAAAGTAATAATATTGAGCTATATAAAGGGAGTGATTCTAAACCCAATATTGATATTCCTATTTCTTCTAATAAAATTGGATATAACATTGTTTAGGATATGAAGAAAATAAATGCTAACATCACTTTTCATGAACTAACATTTTTGGGATCCCTATCAAAGAAATCCAATAAGCCACCCAAGGTAGACCATGCTAATGTGACTATACACAAAGATAAGGTAGAATATCCCCCTTTCCTGCTCACTATCAGGATATTTCATAAGAAATTGCACAATTTTTTATTATATTCTGGTGCCTCCACCAACATCATGCCAACATGTATTTGAAAACAACTTGGTTTAACACGTATATAGTCTGATAAGGTAGTCACCCAATTAGACAAATATAGAGTTAAGGTTGTTGGAGAGTTATTAAATATTCATATATAATTAGCTTTTAAACCTAGAGTGTATCAATTAATAGATATTCAAGTTATTGATATTCCTAATGTATATGGGATCTTTTTAAGTAAGTAATGGACCAAGGCTTTGAATGGTTACATGTCTACTGATTTCTCACATATATGGCTACCTTGGAAGGGAGTTCCTAATCAAATCAGGGTAGAGAGAGAGCCAAGGATGAAACACATGATCACTAAGTACAATGCTGTGAATGAGAGGGTCAACATACTTGACTCAAATTTAGGGGTTTTCACCCTCGAGATAGATAAGGTATGTGATACCAAGAGTGCTCATGTTATTCTTGGACTATGGAAATTGGATTTTAACAGTGCTAGGTATAAGGCTAGATTTGGAGTAGGCATTGTCCTTACTAAACCTATTGGTAAGAAATACCATGCTTTCTATAGACTCTAATTCCATTGTACTAACAACCTTACTAAATATGAGGCCCTTATCCTAGGTTTACAATTTGCTATAAATAATAAGGTCAAAGAAATAATAGTTTATGGGGATTTAGAACTAGTGGTCAACCAATTAAGAATCAAATACCAATGCAAGATCTCATACCTTAAGAGGTATAAATTTAGGATTTGGGATCTACTTGAGTCCTTTGATGTTTTTAGCATTGCCTCCATCCCAAGGGAAAATAACCAAGCTATTGATGAGTTGGCATCTATTGTAACCAACCTCATGCCCAACCAAGATTCCTCCAATTTTAGCATTGATTTGATCCCTTATCCTTTAGTGCTTGATAATGTTAATCATTTTTAACTATTTAATGATTATCAACAGATATTAGATTTTATGACCAATTTTGGAGAATTTGACGATCATATTATTGATGAGACTAATGAAAATACATATAAGGAGGATAAGTTTGATGGTAAAGTCATTCAGTTGAATGACAAGATCTCTAAGGGGATGATAACTTTAGAGAGACTGTATGATCAGGACAAACTAGTTGAGGTTTCTAAGATTCCCAAGGTAAATGGGAAAGACTATAATGCTATTGATCTTGGTCTTCAAGATCAACACTAGCTAGTAAATGTTAGAAAAGCCTGCACAAACATTAAGAATAAGAAGGCCAAAGAGATCCTTACCCAATACAGGGATGTCATAGCATGGTCTTATGATGACTTAAAGATATTTGATCCAAGGGTCATCACTCACACCATCCCTCTTAAACAAAACTATAAACCATTTAGGTAGAAAAAGAGGCCTCTAAACTCTATCTTAGAACTAATGATCTTTAATGAAGTTAAGAAACTACTAAATGATAGGATAGTCTTCCTCATAAGGCATTCTACTTGGGTGGTTAATTTGGTGCCAGTCAGGAAGAAGAATGGTGAGATTAGGATTTGTATTGACTTTAGGAACTTAAACAAAGAATCTAAGAAAGATAACTATCCTTTTCCTTCTTTTGACCAGGTTATACAAGTTATTTTAGGTTCAACCATAATGTCTTTTTTTGATGGATTTTTAGGTTATAACCAAGTGTAGGTTGACAAAAAGGATAGGATGAAGATAACTTTATCCACAAAGTAGGGAAACTTTACTTACAAGAGGATGCCATTTGGGATAATCAATGCAAGAGCTACATTTAAAAGGGATATGGACCATGCATTCCAAGGTCTGATAGCTAAATGCATCATTATATATATGGATGATCTAATATTTTTTTCTAAAAATAGGGAAGATCACTTTATGCATTTAAAGCAGGTGTTTGAGAGATGCAGAAGGTAAGGGATCTCCTTAAACCCTAAGAAGAGTATCTTTTATGTTACAAAAGGAAAATTAATGGGTCATGTCATAACCAAAGATGTTGTCTTTATAGATCCTAAAAGAGTGGAGGCCATATCTAGAATAGAGCCTCCAAAAAATTGTAAAGAGCTAAAATCATTCTTTGGTGAAATAAACTTTGTAAGGAAATTCATTTTTAGATTTGTGGAGATTGTCAAACCATTAAATAATATGCTGAAGAAGGATGCTAAGGTCTCATGGAATGAGGAATATAGAAAGGCATTTAGTGACATAAAAGAGGCCATTAGTCAGGCTCCAGTCCTGATAAGTCCTGACTTTTCAAAGGGCTTCTACCTCCATTCCTTTACATCTGACCACACTATGCTGAAATATTGACTTAGAAAATTGATGGGTGTGATCACCCAATAGCTTTTATGAGAACTAATTTCAAGAATACTGAGTTAAATTATTCATTGATTGATAAGTAGGCATATGCATTAGTTAAGGTGGTAAAAAAATTTAGGCATTATATCCTTATAAATAAGGTGCACGCTATTCTACATGACCCTACCATAAAGCTTATATTAATCTAGAATGAGCTCAAAAAATGCAAAGGTAAGTGGATGTCATTTTTATAGGAGTATGATACAGAAATAAAAATAACAAAACTAGTAAGGTGCCAAGGTCTGATCCAAATGATTGCTAATACTAGCCCTAGGTTAAGTATTATGCAAGTTGATTAGAAGAAATTTCAAGCTAATGAATGGTATGATTCTATTATTCATTTACTAATCAATGGTACCTATCCTATAGGACTGACACGGGAGTAAAAGAGGGCTCTAAGGCTTAAAGCTACTCATTATTTGATCAAGAATAGAGTCCTATACAAAAAAACTTTGAGGGAGTCTACCTCAGGTGTGTTTCAAAAGAGGAAACTTCTCAAATCATGAGTACATTCCATGAGAATTTTGGAAATGGACACCCATCAGGGAAGACTAATGCACATAATATTCTTAGAGATGGCTACTATTGACCAACTATATTCAAATATGCTGACAAGCATGTGAGAGAATGCCACTCTTGATAGATTTTTAGCACCAAGGAGCCTAAGGTAGTAATTCCATTGTAACCAATCATGGTTGACAAACCATTTACATAATGGGGGCTAGACTTTGTAGGATTGATCAACACAAATTCATTTGAAAGTCACAAATTCATCTTGACTACCACAAATTATTATACAGGGTGTGTTGAAACTATAACCACCAAACAATTCAGAATGGAGGAAGTGATCAAGTTCTTGGAAGAGAATATTTGTACTAGATTTGGAACTCTAGTCTCTCTAATATGTGACAATCGGTCGACATCTACCTCCATAGAGATGACTGAATGGGCTTATGATAATATCATGTATCCGAGGTTTTCATCCAACCATTATCCTCAAAGAAATGGAGTCTTTGAATCTACCAATAAGAATTTGATGAAAGAATCAAGAAGTCTAGTGAAGACAAGCCAAGGAATTGGCACAAGTTTATCATGTATGCATTATGGGTAAATAGGATAAGGATTAAACAAGCTTTGAGGTAATCACCTTTTTTGTTGGTGTATGGCCAAGAACCTATCTTTCCTATCACTCTTAATTTGCCCACATATAAATTCATGTAGGAATATATCGAAGAAGGTCAAGAGTTAGCAAACTCAAAATTGATGGATATCATTCAGATGGAAGATCCAAGGGAGAAAGACTTTGCTGATTTTAACTGACATCAAATCATAGTGATAAGATGGTTTGATAAAAGGTCTAAAATTAAGGTGTTCAGACAAGGGGATTTAGTTATTCTTTGAGACAAAGCATCTGAGCCCAAGGACAAACATGGTAAATTCATACCTTTATGGATTGACCCATAACAAATTGTAGAAACAATGGGGAAAAACACCTTCAAGCTCAAAGATCTATAAGGAGTAAATTTTACATTGCCCATCAATGGATAGTACCTCAAGTACTACTTCTCTATTTCTCCTTTTGAGGTTTTTATGGAGTAAACTGTAAGATGGTTAGATTTAGTGTAGGTAGGCTAGTTAGTTTCTTTCTACTCTTTCCTTCCTATCCCTTATTTGTATATAATCATGTATATATTTATTTGCTTTTATTTATTTTCTTACTTTCTTGCTTTCTGTTATGTGATTATTTATTGTTGCTTTATTCCTTGATTCCATTATGTCCTTTTGGACAATCCTAAACTTGAAGTTATTCAGTTTAATTAAAACCCAAAATTCAGGAATGTGGGTGTGAACCTAATATATATGCTAACCATGGATCTAAAATATAAGCCTAATGTTATGATTTTAAAAAACTAGAAGAGACCAAGAAATAGGTTAGCTATTCTATGAGAACCTAGACACTATCTTGACCCAAACTTGGTTTTAAGAAAAATTGCACTTGTAGGATGAAAGCTTAATTATTGAAGCACAATCATGCTTAAATTTAATAAATACCCTTACTTGGGACAATGGTTAAAATCATATGTGATTATTTGAGGATCAAATACTTAAACCTAGATAATCTGGTTCCCAGCCTTGTTGAAATCATAAATGATCTAAAAATACAAAAATGAGGATTTAATGCAAAATCAAAATCTCTGCAAGCATAAGTGATTCTGGTAATTTCCACCAGGGATATGAATACCTAGATGATAGTGGAGCAAGGCCTTGAGTGGATCCAAAGGCATATCTACTGAGGTTATGAATGCCTGGTTGGTAGTAGAGCAATACCCAAGCCTTCCTTAAACTAAAAGCATGGTTCTTAATGAATATCTATGCATGTTCTAAGTCAGTGTTAATGATTAAGGATTTGAAAACTAAAAGTTGTCTCTTGAAGCCCATGGAAAATAGTAAGTGAAATCAAAGGACACACATATCATGGCTATGTCTTAATGTTTGATCTCAATTATACAAGTGCAAGGTTTGTTTCAACCATAAACTAATCTAGATAATGTCATGGATCAAATGGAGTGGATGACTTAGTTGTTTGTCTAAACCAGAGTCTCTAGGTTCTAATATATTTCTATGTTCCCCTAGAAGTCACCATTTTTTGAGGGTAACATACCCCCATTTTTTGAAAATTGGGACCCTTAAGAAACCTTGAAGATTAAACATGAAAATATGGCATGTTAGGATCAGTTGTATCATTTGAAGATCATCCACTTTGTTAAGACAAGCTTATTAATTTTGTTTTGATTAAAGTTTGTCTAACATTGCTAATAAATGGTCTTCATGTCTTCTAGTTATAGTGTCCATGGCATTCTTTCTCATTAATTCATGTTCTAAAACCCTGGCATAAACCTTCAGTTCAATTTTAAATATTTGTGGGAACTAAATTGGCAGGAGCCTTTTAAAATCAATTTTAGACTTTAGCATTATTTTCATGTTTAAGGCTTTAGTCGTATTTTTTAACACAACTAAAACTTAGCCTAAAAAATGATTGGTCCTTTTTTTATTATTTCCCCCTTTAATTCATTATATTTATAAGTCTAAATGTTTATTTTGTAGGGTCCCTTTTAATATTTCTTGACTTGGTCCCTTTAATTCATAAGCTCAGCCTAAAGTTTTAATCCTAAGGCCCTATCATATTTATTAATAAAAACATGACCTTAACCTTAACACCTTAGCCGAATTATTTTATGTCACCTCGGGTCCTAACTTAATTTCCTTAATTTTCATAGATCCAATGGCCCACACTTCATCATAGGGCTTGATCCAATTGAGCAAGGAAGACCCGAGCTTTAACTTAAAATGCATATAATTTACAACATCTAACGATTTGTGCTTCATCACAGAAGAAAAATACAATGATACGAAGGCCTCAAAAAATTAAGACCTTAGCCTACATCCAACATTTCTCACTTCATCATAAAGACCTGATCAAATAAAATGAAGCACAGTCTAAAGATCAAAGGATCATGAAAGGCCCACATGATCAACACACAACACCCTTATATTTGAGGATTAAAAGCAAATGGGTCTCACACATTGAATTAAGCTAATATTATATAGCTACCAGTATCATGATCAGATGGCTCTCACTTCATTTTGATATTTGATCAAATAAAGCAAGATGATTCCAAAGACCCAGGAAACCTTGTAGGAGTGTCAAGTAACCCACTCATATTGAAACATAATAAGTTGGATGAGATTAAATTTGACATTTTCATGATCATCATTTGACATCTATGAGGGCATATTTAATGTCTATGTGACTATCACCTTTAATCCCATCAAAATAAAAGCTTCACTAGCTTAAATTTGACATTTGCACAATGGTCATTCAATGTCTGTGAGGATGTATTTGACTTATGTGAAACTATAAAATTTAAGCTAAGGAATTTTTTTCTATAAACTAACATAGAATCCAAAATGTTGTTAGGAAGCTCATAAACTACCTTAAAAACTAATTAAAACCCTTGAAGGATGCTCTAAATATTG
Source organism: Torreya grandis (assembly GCA_037957365.1). Taxonomy (NCBI): domain Eukaryota; kingdom Viridiplantae; phylum Streptophyta; class Pinopsida; order Cupressales; family Taxaceae; genus Torreya; species Torreya grandis. Next base: position 4,772,457 of record JARHVA010000267.1, read on the forward strand.
AAATGGTCTAAATTTATACATAAATGGATGTAGTCTAAGTCTATATATTAATGTCCCCATTACATTTTTTTAAGTGTTGTGAACCATAGGCTAGAGCCTTATGCTAATTCTTATCTTAAAAGGGTCTTTATGACATGAAACTTAGACCAAATGCTTTTTAACCAAATGTTTTAGTGTGTTTATTAATACAATAAAAATCTATTTGGCACTTGATCACTGTATCATCTTGACCCCTTTTTAGACATATTTAATGACTATTTTATCTCAAAATATGTATTGTGTTTATTAAACACAACATAAAATTTGACCTAAAATACTTAGCCAGGGTCGCCTTTGTATGAATATAAAAAAAAAATAGGCATAAACACTTTAGTCTAAATTTTATTTCATGTTTAATAAACACCAAATAAATGTTAGCCTAAGATGTTTTAACCTAAGTCCTTGCCTTAATAATGTGCTAGCTTAAAACCCATGTATGTTGTAGGATCCAATGATCTACGCTTCATCATAAAAATATGATCAAATGACGTAAGGATAACTTACATCTAACAGTCCACGCTTCATCACAAAAGGATGATCTAATGGTGTGAAGGTACCAATGAATTTTCAAAGGCCCATGGGATCACCACATGGTAGAAACTCATTTAATGAAGGACTGATGTAGGATACAAAGCTTGGGAAGACACATGAAGATGCTAAATGTCACAACTACAAGGCTTGGTACCAAAAGAACCAATGGCAAACAAGGACCCAAATCATGATCGATGGTTCATGATCAATCATATGATCTTCATCTGATGGTGTGAATTAAAAGGAGGCATTTTAAATGCTAATGGCTAGTGCTTAAATGAAATTATGAAAATGCCACAAAAGGTCCAGATCAATGCCACATAAGCACCATGCAAGTAGAAAAAGATAAAATAATAGATCTTGTGGATAAAATAATAGATCTTGTGGGATCAAAAATATGAAATTATAAAGGCAAAGGTCCAAATCAAATCTAAAGAATGTATCAGCCAAAGTCTAGATGTATCCTATTATTAAAGCTCCAAAACCCTAAAACCTACATAAAAAGACCCTAAATGGATTCATTTGGTTAAAATTTGATCAAAGAGAAGCTCAATTACATTTTTAAGAACAAAAGAGCACCACAGAGAATAATTACAATCCACTAGTGAAAAATTTGAAAGTAGAAGCCATGGCAGCTTGCAAGTAGTAGTTAAAAGAGGATACAAAGCTATATATGTCCATGAACAACAAGGGAAGATTATTCAAAGATAATGAACTAGATGTTGCAACCATAAATAATGGAAACAAGAATTAGTTTGAACTCTTCTTCACCATAGAAGAGCTGCAACTCATCACTAATGAGGAGTAGAGAATTGCCTCAGTTAGCAAGAAGCACTATGGCCTAGTCATAATTTAGATGGTTGACCTTCATTACAATATTGCAAAACTAGAGGTACTTTAATGTATATATGTTCCTTCTCTATTTTTTTTAGATTATAGGATAGACAATGATTGGATCATCTGTGAAGGAAATTCTAAGAAGGTGGCCTACATTTCCCTTCTAGCTTTTAAAAAATACTATAAACTCTCAAAGCCCCATGTAGACCTATCAAAAATTAAGGAGTACATGAGTAAAATGACTTGGATACCATTCTTAGAGCATGATTTTAATAAGGAAACCATGTCTTTAGAGACTGAGGGAAGAATCCCAATTGTCTAGTTCAAGGAAGGAATTAGGGTAATCATGAACCTATTAAATAGAGCATCAGGAGCCCCCTCAACCACATATGTAAACAAGACCTAGGTCTTTAATGCGTATTTCATGGTAGAAGAGAAACTCACCCATATTATTGGAAACTTGATCAATGTCTTCTATAAAATTGGTTCACTATTATCAAAATAAAGATAACCAAAAATTTTACATGATGTCTTACTTGCTAGATTCCCTACTTGATTCCATCAACTTCCCAAGCATCACAAATTGGTCTCCTAAAGGCATAACCACCATATCCCACCACTATTCAAAATTTCACATCTTTAAATAAAATAACCACATGAAATTAATCTATGGCTATGTCTATCCCACTCTGGTGGAGGCCATCACATGTTGTCCCATGCCTAGGGTTCATCCATTGATCAAGAAGTATGTGAAAATGATGGGGGACATTTGGTTTTTTCTAGATTGCACAGTGATCTAAATTGAGGGAATCATTCATAACCTTATAAATTGCATATGTATGTACCTAGTAAGTTATTAGAACAAGAAATTATCTCCCAACTCATCAGTGGTTTTGATGGGGTTTGTAAAGAGAAGAGGAAAGGACTTCTCCATCCCTTTCCTCTAATCAATGGAAGGACCATGTTACAAGATTAAAATTAGGTAGAGATCATGTCCACACATAGGGAATCATTTGGGTTCTAATTATATGAGCTCAAAATGTGGGCTCCTAAGAATATAGTGGGTGATCATTTGAAGACAAAACAACTACCCAAAATAGTATATGTGCATCAGCTCGGTGTCCATGACACCATTTACATCAAGGAAAAATAGTTTTATGGAGGTGTTGACCAGGCTCAAAGGGTATAACATTAAGCTGGAGCATAGGTTAACAAGTGAAGATAAACTAGCAGGAGAGGTATGGTAGATGCATCCTCTCTAATATCATTTTCTTCTTGGACCTTCTAAGACACCTTAGGAACAACCTCAAGTGGAGCAACCACAAGCCCAAATATAAATTGAGCAGAGACATGGCAAGAAAAAGCTGTAAGAGAGACCTGGAGAGGGACCCTTATCCTCATCACTACCATAAAGGCCACAATCTCTAGTTGAGCATTTAAACATGATTTCCCTAAAACTAGATAAAACATTTGAAGGTGCCCTTAGAGATATTATTGAGGTATATGGAACTGATGATGATGAGGGGCATATTGAAGAGGAACAAGTCCAAGCAGGGGAGCCTAGGGAAGAGAAATGAAAAGAGGTTGATCTTGATATAGTCCTAGTAGCTCCCAAGGAAGAGTGAAAAGAAGAGTTGGATTTGGTCCCAATTGGATCAAAGAAGCCAAGATTGAACCTCATTCACCCCAATAATGAGGTCAATCTATTTAATGAAGAATTCCCCATTTATGGACCAATCATCCCTGATTGGTTTATCTATGGGAAATTACAGAAGATCCCCTCTTTATCCCACTCATGGGCATTAAAAAAATCTATCAACATAGATGTGAATGATGACATCAATCCATTAATCAAGGCTATAATGAAAGAAGAAGAAATGAGGATAGTGGCCACTATAGGGCCAGAAACCAAAAAAATGGATGCTCCTAGAGCATCAATCAACATAGGAATTGAGGTCCCATAAACTTTGAAGTTTGTAGAGTTAGTTATCACAATGCAATTCAATCCAAAAATAGCTAGATTAGATAGGGTCACGACTAGGAAGGCCATAGTGGGAGCTGAGGTTCGATACCTTTTATTGTCCTTCCACTAGGGTCAGTCCTAAAAAGGTTCAACCTTCTGGATGGTGAACATATTATTATAATAATCCCACCATGATAATAAAACCATGATGGGAACATCAAGTAGCATAGGAATTGAGGTCCCAGAACCTCTAAAGTTTGTATAGCTAGTTATCATGATGCAATTCAATAAAAAAATAGTTGGATTAAAGAGGGTCACCACTAGGAGGGCCATGGTGGGAGTTGAAGAGTTCACCATCCAGAAGGCTGAACCTTTTGTAGGACTGACCCCAGTGGAAGGATAATAACCAGGTGAACATCCCATCCATTAGGAGGATGTGGAGAGATTAATTGAGGCTCAATCAACTCAAGCAAAATCAAGGATCAGAGGAATGAAGTAGAGGATTCACATTTTGGAAAAGGAGAAGGAAAAATTAGAGAATCAAGCTATTTTGTTAGTGTCTAATGTTATTTAGACATGTTTGAAGCTTGTTTTTTTGATATGTTCAATTATGTACAATCAATGAAACTGAGATAGGATGCCCTGAGCCAACAAATTGAAGCAACCAAAGGACTGATAGCAGAATAGTAGGAGGAAGAGATCAAATTAAGGGATGTCATCATTATAGTGATTAGGAATAATATTCATAAGTTCAAAAATACTAGCCTATCCCACCTAATTGATACTTTGGGTATAATGGTGGATAAAATATAAGCTCTAAGGACTTGGTCACTAGGCTTGGATAGACTCTTTAGGGATGATGAAGAGCTAATTTCCTAGATCAAGCCACTACTTGGAACCATGTTGGCTAACCCTACCAAGACCATAGCCATAGGAATTATTTATGATTCAAAGTATAAGCACATGGTCATGTTGGTGATGTAATTAATCAAAAGCAAGAGCCAGGGTCAACCTGGTAGAGACAATAGCAAAATCTTAGGCATGATCTTCACAATTGAGTAAAAGATAATAGAGGCTAGGAGCATCAAGGAAACTATGACCAAGAATGATAGGGACTTTTATGATTTAGCTGATCATGAAGATGTCTACTTCCTAAATCCTCTTATGGATTTTTATTTGATCAAGGAACAACACCAAAAGGTTATATAACTTCTACAGGATCAACAAAGGAGTCTCAAATCAATGGGCCCACCTAGTAGTTAATATTCCTTATGTAAAACATTATAATAATTAAAATAAAGAATATTTTTTTATAAGGAATATGCTAGTTTGTTAGCATATTACCTCTAGGTCAGTTTAAATTTTGAAAAGCAAATGTACTCTAGATATTTCTTAAGAAGGACCGTTATCTTGATCTTTTGTATAGTTATATCTTATAACTGATTGGTGTACTACTTTGTCTTTCTATAAAAGTCATGTATTACCATTTTTAAAGAGAGAATTTTGAGCAAATTTGTATAATTTGAGAAATAAATGTAGTCAAGGAATTTTACAAGGATTGTCCAAATTGAATGTGTCAATTATTAACATAGCCTTTCTCTCAATTATTGGTTCTAATGCTTAAGTTTGAATAGTTTCTTTGATTTTTAAATTTTAATCAGTTGTATAGGGTTTCTAATTTATACTTGTGTTAAATTAGTTGAAGGATCTTGGACTTGATTCATTTTATTTGTTTTATATTCAGATGTGGTAATGCTATTTGAGTCTAGTAACAAACCTTGAAAGTGAAATTTAGTTCTTATATAATTTCATATCATTCTTACAAATGTTCTTGGTGTGTGGTGAAATTTTAGATCTACTATTTTGTATTATATACTGGTTAAATGCAGGTTCAATTTTAATTGAAATTTTGTCATGATATTTGAGTTCGGGATCGGTAATTACTTATTTTTTTCTTCCTTACCCTTCTCTTTGCTCTTTTTTAACACCAAATCACTATAGCTTAGAATTATTTATCAATATACATATATATTAGTTTGAGGTTTAAATTGGACCATAATTCACTAAGTGTTAACATAGACATTTCAAAATTCACAAAGAATAGACCATGATGGCTCCCAACCATCACTTATTATAAATTTTGTGGAACACTCATACATTATTTTGCCACCATTCCACCATAGGTAACATCAAGTTGCCACAACCTACTACTCCTACCTTTAATTCCTAGAATTATAAAATGATAAGTCTTCTCTGAACACTAAGAACCTTTGTTGTGCATATAGAGACATCAACATGACCTTTCGAGGTTATGTAAGTAATCAATCATATAGTGTATATGATTTATTTATGACCAACTCTAGCTCTCTTGCATAATGTTTGCCACATGTTCTATCTTAAAAAGTATGTTATTGATCCTTCTCATGTATTGGATTAAAATGATTTATAGGTTCTATATCCTGGGTTGGTCATAGTAGAACTAGTCAGAATAGCTGATAATCACAAACTTAACTTGCGTAATAGAGAAGTGTCATAGTGCAAGGTCTAGTGGGACCAATATTTTGAAGATACCTCCACTTGGGAGGACTATGATGAGTTATATAGTTTTTTTCCATATTTTTTAACTTAACATTTTACTAGATACTATTTAATTTTTTATTAAATAATGTTAAATTTCATAACTATTATTGGAATAAGTGTCATCAGGATGATGACCAGATTTAAGGGAGAAGGATGTTACATCCTAATTTATCTATAGACTTGATAACCTATTGATTTATGAAATTTATGGTTATTGATTGGTTAATTACTATTTTAATCAATTAGATTTGATATACTGATGTATGGACAATTATATGTTGCTTATTTTTATGATTGTTAACTTGTTGAGTTAGTTATACTTGTATGTTATGTACATTATGATAGTGATTATTTAGGTCATTATAATAGTATGTTACAGAGTTTATCTTGATTCAAGATAACTACCTTTGTTTTTTTGAGGTGGATGCCAAATAGATTATATCCCTTAGACTATGATGGAAGGAGAACATCCTGAGAAAGGATGGATTAGATAGAGGTTTTTGAGGATGATAGAGTCAAAATTGAGAGCCCTTCATAAACCATAAACAATAAAATATACTTATATTCATTATTTTATTTAGATAGCTTGTAATTGCTTTTAGTTTGTATTATGTTTGTTGCATTTGAATCTATTTATGTGTTGCAAGAGTATGTTAGAAATTATTTTATGTTGTCTTACTTAGATCATTTCATGTGATTATGTTTCTTGAATGATTAAGGTTGTAAGTAGTGTCTTGCTTATATAATACTTTGCTATAGAGGAAAAAGGGACTCAACTTCTTTGTATGTTAGATGTTAATTAGTGTGGACTAGGATAGAAAGTATGGGTTAAAGTTGATGTTTAGGAAATGTGATAATGATTGTTTTGCTAAGTCAATGTTAATAGTTATAATGTTTAAATGATTTTTGGGAAAGTCATTGTTAATGTTCATAAATATTAATAAGATTATTATTATGTGGAAAGTTATTTAATTAGGGTTTTGGTTGGCGTTGACTTGAGATATGCATGCCACTATGCAAAACAAACACTTTTGTTTTGGATTTCATGGGAAGAAAATTAGTCATACCCAAAATTATGTAGTTATTTTTGGATGCATGTACTTATTCATCAAGCTCATGAATATCACTATCAGTTCTGGTAGAGATATTGGGGGGTTTTGGTTAACAATGAAAATAGTATATAGAAGGTTAAAGGATGGTAAAAATATGTGGAGACACATAGAGTGCAGAGAGAGGGAAGAAGGTGAAGGGTTCAAGGAAGATTGAAGGAGCATTATCATTATATAAAATCATAGTACATAATAAAAATAATTTATGATATACCTTCACTTTACAAAACCTCAATTTATGAAAAAAAATATTACATCCCATACATTATGAAAACATCTTTGATGGGTTGTTTTCTATTGTTAAAGGTGGATGAGGACATCATGAGTCTTAATTTGATTTTGACAGGGCTCCATGTCTAATGAGTGGGTCAAATTTGCATTACAATGTTATTTATGTGTAGTATATTTTATTTTATATTCATCCATGTTGCAAATATATTAACATTTATAGGAACTAAACCATGGTTAATAACATATATAAAAACCAAAGTTGGACCTATAGAAGAAAGGGCAAGGCCATGCAGATCATGGAAGTGATGAAAGATTTTAAGGTGAGTTGAGTAGTGATGGTGAGGGGAAATGATAGTGTATTGGAGGTGGTATCATATTCTAGAGGGACCGTAATCATACATAACTTGAAACCCATGGAATTTGACCCTGAGTCACCTTTGTGCACATAATAGTAAGTAACAATAATCATATATTTTCGGTGCAGGTGATGGTATAGAATGAGATTGTGTGTTCCTTCATACAATGTGGCAATGAATTATATGGTCATCTAAGGTTCAAGGTAACTTGGGTAGTGATGGTGAGGGGTAATGACATGATATTTCATGTGATATCAAACACTACATGGCCCATATGATACACCATACCTAGATTCAAGATAATTATTGGATTTATATAACTTACACACATTGTAAAGGGGTAGGTAACTTGAAAGGTGGAAACATATTTGATTGATCATTTAATATTTTCAAGGGTTGATAAGGATATCATGAGCACTTATTTGATTCAGACAGGGTTCCACGTCTGATGAGTAGATTGAATTCATATTACAATGTTATTTATGTGTAGATATAACATTGAGCTATGAGAGTCTATCTTGTAGCTTACATTCATCCATGTTATGAATAAATTATCTGGATCAACTAAATCATGCTTAACAACATACAAAAACACCAAAATCAGACCCTTGGCATAAAATATAAGGAAATAAATAACATGCAAGTGGTGAAATATTTCAACGTGCATGGGAAATGATAGTGAGTGGCTATGATAGAGTATTTTAGGTGATATCATGTACGTCAGGGGGTCATAATATACACCAAACATAAATTCAATGTATTGGTTGGACTTAGATGACATACATAACCCATTGTAAAGGGGTCCTTAACTTGCAGGATGGTTATATCTTTGATTTGTAATTTTTTATTATCAAGGTTGGACAAGGATGTCATTAGAGCTGATTTGATTGAAACAAGACTCCATAGCTGATTTGGACTCAAACCAATAGTGCAATGTCATTAATTTGGTGAAAATACATTGAGGTCCTAGAGTCTATCTCATTACTTCCATTCATCCATGTTACCAATATATTGACACCTTAAAATAAAAAATTGCATCCTCTCTGATGTTCCTTACACCATCGAAAGAACTACTAATAAATAATCTTTAAATATTGTAACACATGAAACTGCATGATTTAAACTTATAATACACCTTTCAAAAATACATTTTATTTATTACTAAACTAGCTATGATGTAGGTTAGACAAACTCCAATGTACAACTTATTTGAACAAACTCTTGTTTATTTAAAATTCCACTTGGGCATATTTTACAACTAATTTAGGGCTTATTTATGTTCATGATCTAAATTTTGAGAAATAAGGAAAAAAATAAATGTTATTAATCACCAAGGTATTTGTATGTTTATAATTTATTGCAGGATACCCAAGGGTGTAGCCAAAAGTTGTTAGAACTAACAATATTAGATTTCAATATTTTAGTCTCAATATCAGAGTGAACTCAAAATGGTCTCCACATAACTATTAGTGTTAGTTCATCAAAATAAACATTGATTTTGAACTTAAATTTGTAAATAGTTAAATCGATTTTTTTGGTGTAGATGGTGGAAAAATTTAAATGTAATATAATTGGATTTATTTCGACATCACCATGTGGAGTTTTATTTTTGGTGGGTTTGTTTAGTTTTTGAACCTGAATTTAGTGCAAGAAGAATTGGTTTTACTAAATTGGCTCTAATTCATTACCTCCTTCATGATATTTATGACACCTATGGAACCTTAAATGATTCAAATCCCTTTACCAAAGCATTGATAAGGTAATTTATTTGTTGGTATTTTTTCTTCATAATAATTGATTGATTTTTTACATTTATTTATTTGTCTATTTTCATTACAGATGAGACACATCCATCATAGACAACCTTCTAGATTACATGAAATCTAGTTTCAAGTTTTCATATCAAATACACAAAGAAATTGCAAGTGAAGCTAAAAAGAAACATGGCCCCATTATGCATAAATACATTCAAGATTGTGTAATAAATCCTCAATTTTCATGCTTTATAATTTTATTAAAAAAATATAAAATATAAATTACACCACCAAAGAAAAAACATTTCTTTATGTTGCATATATTTTAATAAAACTTTTTATTTTCCTTTTAGTAATTTGAGAAGATTATAAATTAGGAACCTTTAGTGTGAATATTATAAATTAGGAAACTTTAGTCTTTTACAAATTTTTTTGATGATTTTAAATTATATTTTTAATATATTTTTGAATTTATAGTTTATAATCTTCTCTTGGAGTGTTATTTTTCAGTGGAAGACTTACACTTTATCATACTTTTAAGACGTTGAATGCATTGCTTCAAAGCATACGCTAAACTTTGACCAATAACTATTGAATGACATGATAAGTGTTAGAATGCGATTTTTGACAATAAATTCATTGAT
>JARHVA010000267.1:4787500-4822500 GCA_037957365.1 Torreya grandis
GAAGGAATTGAGACCCATTTAGTTATGCCTTGGATATTTTATTGCATTTAACATTGCAGATTAAACATTTACAAAGGATCTCATGGATAAACTTGGAAAGTTATATGAGAAACCCTCAGCTTCAAATATTTTTTTTCTTATGAAAATATTGTTTAACATGAAAATGTCTAAGAATGGTTCTATTCCTAATCATTTAAATGATTTTAATATGGTTTTAAGTATGCTCACTTTAGTTAGAATTAAGTGTGATCATGAAGTTAAAGCTTTACTAATTTTATGTTCTTTGCCAGATAGTTGGGATAGTTTGGTTATGGCTGTGAGTAATGTAGTCTCTACCAAGGGAAGATTGAATTTTGAGGATGTTGTAGGTGTGATTCTTAGTGAGGAAATATGATGGAAAAACACCAGTGAATCATCTTTAGGTAATGATTTGTCTATTGATACTAGAGGGGGGAAAAAGTACAAGAGCAAAGGCAACCATGGAAAGTTAAAAGGTAGATTTAAATCAATATATAAAGCTAAGATGATATGTTGGCATTATGGGAAGAGTGGACACTCAAAGAAGGATTATTGGTCACTTTGGGACAAGAAGGGAAATAAGGAATAAATGAATGAGGTAAATGTGATATCAGGTAAAACTAGTTAGGATGTCTTAATTCTTAGTTTGGATAATTTTATTGAGTCTTGGATATTAGATTTAGGGGCTTCTTTTCATGCCACCCCACGTAGGCATTATTTTTATGATTATGTTCAAGAGAATCTAGGACATGTATATATTTGTGATAATGAACCATGTGAAATAGTAGAGAAAGGTTCTATTCAGGTGAAAATGCAGAATGGGAACATATGGCTACTTAAGGATGTCAAACATGTGCTTATGTTGAGATGGAATTTAGTTTTAGTGGGGCAATTGGGTAGTGAAGGATGTTTATTTATGTTTACATCATATTCTTGGAAAGTTACCAAAGGATATCTTGTGATTTTGAGAGGTAAGAAAGTTGATACTTTATATTTGACTAGTAGTGTTGATTCTTATGATTTAGTTGTTATAGATGGAAATGCAACTATGTGGCACTACAGGCTTGGTCATATGTGTTGGGGATCAACCAACAATGGATTACACTTATGAAAGCAATGAATGCGGAAATAAATCAGATAGATAAGTAACTGAAATGATAAATAGCACAGAACAAGATATACAAGAAAACACCCTGAAAACTTGTATTAAAAACTCTTTACAATAGGAATACAAATGAAGAACTTTGTTCTTCCACACCTCTCTCAGATGCACACAAGATCTCTCACTAGATCTCTATTCCTCAAGAGATCTCTCTAAAGTACAGTCCTTTAAACATTCACAATGTTCTACTCATACTCTATTACACTCTCTCACTTCATCATACAATAGCTTAGAAGATCTCTCCTACATATAGAAATAGGAAACTTGAGCATGCTCTTACAACAAACAGTTAAGCCTCTTCAACAATGGCTCTAAAAATAATATTGCTAACAATAGAGACGCGAGCTTGAGTCTACAACTCAAACTCATCATGCAAACACTCGCTTCTGTCCTCAAAAATAGCTTTCTGGACACGCAGGTAACTGACGTCGGTTCCTGCCTGTTCGCCTGTGACCGTCGCCGGCCGACCCTGCTGCCGACATCGGCGCCTCTGAACTGCAACTGACCGACGTCAGTCGCTCCTGACCGATGCCAGCGTCTGTGTAGACCCGAACCTGTTTGTCTATGCTCCTTGGTGAAGCTTTTAGCTCCACACTCCTAACAATCTCCCACTTGGAGATGAACCAGCTGCACCAATACCTGTACAGCAAGATCTTCTAGCTCCTCCATCTTCAACTCAATCGTGAAGACCAACAGAAGTTGAATGAAGATTCAACTTCTCCTTAGTAACCGGCTTTGTTAGCATATCAGTAGGATTCATGTCTGTATGGATCTTCTCCAGCTTCAACTCACCATCTTCCAATACCTGCCGTATGAAGTGGTACCTTAGCTGTATGTGTTTGGTTCTAGAATGGAAAGCTGAGTTCTTAGCCAAATGGATTGCACTCTGACTGTCACTATGCAATCTGTAACTCCCATGCTCCCTTCCAAGCTCTTCCATGAACCGTGTCATCCATATCATTTCCTTGCTAGCTTCTGTAGCTGCAATATATTCTGCTTTTGTAGTTGACAAGGCTACAACCTTCTGCAACTTAGAAATCCAACTAATTGCCGTTCCACCTACAGTAAAAACATAACCTGTGGTGCTCCTCCTGCCATCCAAATCCCCTGCCATATCTGAATCTACATAGCCATGTAGAGAAGAATCTGAACCTCCATAGCATAAGTGTCTACTGCTGGTTCCTCTCAGATATCTAAGGATCCATTGTACTGCTTTCCAATGTTCCTTTCCTGGATTGGCCATATACCTGCTTACTACTCCCACTGCTTGGGCAATATCTGGTCTAGTACACACCATTGCATACATCAAACTTCCTACCGCGGAAGAATATGGAACCTTATTCATGTACTCTACCTCATCATGTGAATTGGGACATTATTCTTTACTTAACTTAAAATGTCCTGCCAAAGGTGTGCTTACCAGTTTCGCATCCTGCATGTTGAACCGTTTCAACACCTTGTCCACATAATCTTCTTGAGACAATATCAACCTGTGATTTTCTCTGTCTCTCTTAATGCTCATGCCAAGGATTTTCTTAGCTGCTCCCAAATCCTTCATGGCAAACGTTTGAGCTAACTTCACCTTAAGCTCTGAGATATCCTGCATGTGAGACCCTGCAACCAACATGTCATCTACATACAACAATAGAATAATGTATCTACCGTTATCAAATCTCTTAAAATATACACAATGGTCTGATTGACATCTACTGTAGCCATGCTCAGTCATAAACCTGTCAAATTTCAAGTACCATTGCCTTGGAGCTTGCTTGAGGCCATACAAGCTTTTCTTTAACCTGCACACTAGTTTCTCCTTACCCTTGACCTCAAAACCTTCTGGCTGTTCCATGTAAATTTCCTCATCTAAATCTCCATGAAGAAATGCTGTTTTAACATCTAGCTGCTCGAGATGCAAATCCTCAAAAGCAACCAAAGACAGTACAACCCTTATAGAAGTCATCTTAACAACCGGAGAAAAAATCTCGCCAAAGTCAATACCTGGCTTTTGTGCAAATCCTTTTACAACCAATCTGGCCTTGTATCTCATCTGACCATCCTCACCTTCCTTCAACCTGTAAGTCCACCTGTTCTTCAGTGTTCTCTTACCAGCTGGCAATTCAACCAAATCCCATGTTTGGTTCTCTCTTAAGGACTCCATCTCCTCAACCATGCCATGCTCCCACTTACTCCTGGACTCCACCTGTAAAGCTTCTTCAAAACTTTCTGGTTCTCCACCATCGGTTAGCAATAAATAATATAAAGAAGGAGAATATCTAATTGGAGGCTTACTTACCCTTTCAGACCTCCTGATTGGTGTCTTGGACTCGTTTTCCACAATCTGTCCACCCAAATTTTCTGACAGTGACCGACCTCGGCCACCTGTAGACCTGTTACTGGCCGACGCCGGTGCCTGGTCTGCCGACGTCGGTCTCTGTGTGACCGACATCGGTTTCTATACTGCCGACGCCGGTTCCAAACCTGCCGACGTCGGTCTCTGTGTTTTCCTGTAAGTGATTATTTCTTTTTCCCGCGAGCTCATTTTGGACCATAACTTCGTCCAACTCATTATTGCTCTGCCCAGCTTGATCTAGCTTCCTTGTCTGATCACTGTACATCACTCTTTCATTGAAAACAACATCACGGCTCCTGATTACCTTGTTAGTTCCTAGATTCCAAAATCTGAAACCAAAATCATCTGAGCCATAGCCTATAAACGTGCACCTCATGGATTTAGCATCAAGCTTCTTTCTATTTTCCTTATCTATATGCACAAAGGCTTCACAACCAAAAACTTTGAGATATGAGAGATCAACCTTTTTACCTGTCCATGCCTCTTCTGGAATTCCACCATCCAGAGCTGTAGAGGGTCCTCTGTTGATCAGGTACACTGCGGTGTCAACTGCTTCTGCCCAAAACTCTAAGGGCAACCCTGCATGCAATCTCATACATCTTGCACGCTCCATAATAGTCCTGTTCATCCTTTCAGCAATACCATTCTGCTGAGGTGTCCTTGGAACCGTCCTTTGCCTACAGATTCCATTTATGTAACAATACAATTTGAACTTAAGACTGCAGAACTCACCACCATTATCAGATCTCAAGCACTTTAATCTTTTGCCTGTTTCATTCTCAACCATGGCTTTCCATATCTTAAAAGTCTCAAAAACATCAGATTTCTTTTTAATACAGTAGATCCATACCTTTCTTGTGGCGTCATCTATGAATGTAACATAGTACTGTGATCCGCCAATAGAGGCTACATGAGCCGGTCCCCACACGTCTGTGTGAACAAGCTGCAACTTCTGCCTTTTCTTAGTAGACCCAGTCTTTAGAAAACTAACCCTTTTCTGTTTTCCAAACACACAATGCTCACAAAATTCTAGATCCATACTTTTCAAATCTGAAAGCATACCTTTAGACTTAAGGATAGACATCCCCTTCTCACTCATGTGGCCAAGCCTTGAGTGCCACAATTTAGCATCCACATCTGAAGTAGATAAAACTGAAGGAGATTTGTTAGTAATACAATTACACAAATAGAGAGTACCTTCTCTCTTACCTCTGGCCATAACAAGTGCACCCTTGGTCACTTTCCAAGAATCTGCTGTGAGAGTTACTGTACAACCCTCATCACCAAGCTTACCTGCAGAAATCAAATTTCTCTTCAAACTAGGAACATGCATCACATCCCTCAACACCCATGTGTTGCCATTCTGCATCTTTAGCTGCACTTTACCTTTGCCAATAATCTTACAAGGCTCATCATCCCCTAAGTACACTATTCCAAAATCTCCATGGACATAGTCACTGAAATATTCTCTGTTAGGGGTAGCATGGAAAGATGCACCAGAATCTAATACCCAAGATTCTATGTTATTATGCAAAGAGAAAATAAGAGCATCCTGTGCAATACCTGCAACCTTTGTCTCTTCCTTTCCTTCGTGCTGATTATCCTCCTTAGGCTTTGACCAGCAATCTCTGCTTATGTGCCCCAACTTTCCACAGTTCCAGCATTGTGGCCTTCTGCCATTCCTGGATTTGGATCTGCCTCTTCCCTTAGACTTAGATCTTGATCTCCTCTTGCTCCTTTCTTTTTGCCTTCCTCTGCTCTCGAGATTTAAAGCATTCCCGGATGTTCCAGAAGTCTCTTCTGTGCTTTTCCTGCGAATTTCCTCATTCAAAATAACACTAACCACATCCTCTACTTTTAAAATATTCGAAGCAGAAGCAGTATTAGAAACTGCCATTACCAAGCCATGCCAGCTTTCAGGCAAAGAACATAAAATTAAAAGAGCCTTTATTTCATCTTCAAATACAATGTTAACAGAACTTAGCTGATTAACAATACCATGGAAATCATTCAGGTGATTAGAAACAGATCCACCTTCTTGCATATGCAAATTAAATAATTGCTTCATCAAATATACCTTATTTGAAGCTGAGGGTTTTTCATATAAATTTGCTAACGTGGTCATTAACTCTACCGTAGTTTTTGCCTGTGACAAATTAGATATCACAGTGGAGGCCAGACTCAGTCTTATAGACCCAAGAGCCTTTCTGTCAAGAACTTCCCATTCTTCATCCTCCATGTCCTTGGGCTTCTTTGCTATCCCACCTAACGGTAAGTAAAGATCCTTCTGATACAGATAGTCCTCTATCTGCATTCTCCAGTGCTGATAGTTCTTGCCATTAAACTTTTCCATTCTCAACTTACTTTCCTCTGCCATTGCTTCTCCCACTCAAACAGAAATCCCTGTGAGCAACCTGTAATCCGAACACACTACACAGATCTGAACCACCTGTTAGTGAACCTGAGCTCTGATACCACTTGTTGGGGATCAACCAACAATGGATTACACTTATGAAAGCAATGAATGCGGAAATAAATCAGATAGATAAGTAACTGAAATGATAAATAGCACAGAACAAGATATACAAGAAAACACCCTGAAAACTTGTATTAAAAACTCTTTACAATAGGAATACAAATGAAGAACTTTGTTCTTCCACACCTCTCTCAGATGCACACAAGATCTCTCACTAGATCTCTATTCCTCAAGAGCTCTCTCTAAAGTACAGTCCTTCAAACATTCACAATGTTCTACTCATACTCTATTACACTCTCTCACTTCATCATACAATAGCTTAGAAGATCTCTCCTACATATAGAAATAGGAAACTTGAGCATGCTCTTACAACAAACAGTTAAGCCTCTTCAACAATGACTCTAAAAATAATATTGCTAACAATAGAGACGCGAGCTTGAGTCTACAACTCAAACTCATCATGCAAACACTCGCTTCTGTCCGTGGAAATAACTTTCTGGACACGCAGGTAACCGACGTCGGTTCCTGCCTGTTCGCCTGTGACCGTCGCTGGCCGACCCTGCTGCCGACGTCGGCGCCTCTGAACTGCAACTGACCGACGTCGGTCGCTCCTGACCGACGCCGGCGTCTGTGTAGACCCGAACCTGTTTGTCTATGCTCCTTGGTGAAGCTTTTAGCTCCACACTCCTAACAATATGATCCATAAGGGCATGGAGATATTAAAAGATAAGTTGTCTAGATTGAAATATCTAGATGTAGACTTTTGTGATGATTATGTGTATGGTAAATAGAAGTGAGTTAAGTTCCTGAAAGTTAGACCCACAAAGAAAGAGCACAAGTTAGAGTTGGTACATTCAGATGTATGGGGACTAGCTTATGTGTCTTTTATTGGTGGTTCTAATTATTATGCCACTTTTATTGATGATGCAAGTAGGAAAGTTTGGGTTTATTTTATTAAAAATAAATATGATGTATTTGACACTTTTAAGAAGTGGAAAGCCTTGGTTGAGAATGAAATAGGTCTCAAATTGAAATGTCTTAGATCAGATAATGGAGGTGAGTATTGTAGTAATGCTTTATTTGGTTATTTTTATAATAATGAAATTCGTAAGCAAAGGATAGTTCTAGGAACTCCATAGCAGAATGGGTTGTCTAAAAGAATGAACAAACCAATAATGGAATGTGCTAAGAGCATGAGGTTACATACTAGGTTACCTTTATAGTTTTGGGTAGAAGCAGTTTGCATGACAATATATCTAATTAATAAAGGACATTCTATGCCTTTAGATACAGACATTCCTAAATAAACTTGATCTAGTAAGAATGTTGATTATTTTTTTCTTAGAGTTTTTGAATGTGAGGCTTTTGTCCTCATCAAGAAAGAGAATAGGACCAAGCTAGAGGCTAAATCAGAGAAATGCACCTTTGTTGGATATGGTGAGGATGACTTTGGTTTCCGTTTATGGAACATTAAAGATAAGAAAATATTTTGGTCTAGAGATGTAGTCTTTAATGAAAAAGTCATGTATAACGATCAGTTATAGGAGAAGGAACCAGAATATAAAGAGTACATAGTATTGGATGACATTGCAAATGGAAAAGTATCTGACGAATTAGTTTAAGAATATTGTACACAAGGATCTCAAACTCTTATGGTAAGAATATCTTCTAGGGTAAGAAAACCAACTAAACATTTTTCTCCTTCTTTGAATTATTTATTACTCACTGATAATGGAGAACTAGAGTGTTATGAGGAAGCAATGTATGTTGATGCTAGGTTGAAATGGGAACAAGCCATGGATGAAGATCATAGATCTCTCATGGAGAACCAAACATGGGATTTGGTAAGGCTACCTAAGGGCAAGAGTCCATTGCCAAATACATGGATCTTTAGAATAAAAGAAGAGGATCAAGGGAGAAAAAGGTATAAGGCTAGGATGGTGGTCAAGGGGTTTGCAGAAAAATAAGGCATTGATTTTGATCATATTTTCTCTTCTATTATACAAATGACTTCTATTAGGAATGTTCTTGGTTTAGTTGTAGTTGAGGATTTGCACTTAGAATAGTTAGATGTGAAAACTGCTTTTCTTCATTATGATTTGGGTGAAGATCTGTATATGAAGAAGGCATAGGGATATGAGGTCAAAGGGAAGGAGAACTATGTGTGCAGATAGAAGAAGAGCTTGTATGTATTGAAATAAGCTAGAAATGAAATGGTATAAGAAATTTGATTATTTTATGTTGGAACAAGGATATCAAAGGTGTAATTCTGACCATTGCATGTACATCAAACATTTTGATGATGGTTCCTTTATTATTTTATGCTTGTATGTGGATGAAATGTTAGTTGCAAGAAAGAACATACAACATATTCATATTCTCAATAAATATCTTAGTGACTCTTTTTCTATGAAGGATTTGGGTGCAACAAAGCAAATCCTTGGTATGAGGATTACTCATGATATGAAGGAGAAGAAGTAATTTTTATCCTAATCAGAGTATGTGAAGAAAGTCTTGGAAAGGTTTAGTATGTTGGATGCTAAATATGTTGGTACTCCTATGGAAGACCACTTTAGATTATCAAAGGACCAGTGTCCCAAGATGGAAGCTAAAAATCTTAAGATGTCTAAGGTACCTTATTTTTCAATAGTTGGTATCTTGATGTATGCCATGGTTTGTACTAGGCTAAATATTTCCCAAGCAGTGGGAGTTGTGAGTAGTTATATGAGTGATCTACGTTATAAGCATTGGCAGGTAGTGAAATGGATTCTTCAATATTTGAGAGGAACCATTGATGTTGTATTATTTTATGGTGGATCAGATACCACTTTGTGTGGTTATGTGGACTTGGATATGGTAGGGGATATTGATAGAAGGATGAGTACAATAGGTTATTTATTTACTATTGGAGATATAAATATTAATTGGATTTATATGATACAAAAGGTTGTGGCTTTGTCAACCATAGAGGCAGAGCATGTTGCTACCACAGAGGCTAGCAAGAAGATGATTTGGTCATACGAGTTGTTTCGAGAGTTGGGGCATGAGAAAGAAGTTAGGAGACTACACAGTGATAGTCAGAGTGCTATTCATTTGGAAAAAAACTCTGCTTTCCACCAGAAGATGAAACATATTAATTTATTTTATCACTTCATCGGGACAACTTTGGAGGAGAACTTGGTGAAGTCGGAGAAGATTCATACTAGCTAGAATCTTGTGGATATGATGACCAAATTGGTCACATTAGAAAAGTTGAGACTATATTCAGGTTTGGTTGGCCTTAGTGGTCATGTCGTAGTGATAGATTTTGTTTAGGATAAAATGTCTCCAAGTGGGAGATTGTTGAGTGTGGATCCCTTTGGGGCTATCACATGACCTTGTTAGTACACTTTGGGGGCCTAGAGGTCTCCAAGGATTTGGGGAGCACATTTTTCCTTTGCTCCTAATGTGGGTGAAAGTTATTAAATGTTTATTTAATAATTTTCATGTATTCTTCCATATTTTTTGAAGTGGGATTGATTTCCTTGTTTTAGGGAATTAATTATTTATTTAATATTTATATAATGCATTAGGAGAAAATTATTAAATGATGTATTTAATAATTTTCATGATGCATTAGGATAAACTATTAAATGATGTATTTAATTGTTCTTATGATGAATTAAGAGGAGAAAAATTATTAAATGCAGTATTTAATAATTTTTTGATCTATTATGGAAGTGGGTTAGACTTCCACATTGGAAGTTGTGCCATTTGGTGGAGAATGGCATATTTATACTTGGTGGGTCTTATGGAAGAGAACTATTAGGTAAAAATGGTGTGATCCTTTATGGATGAGGCTATTTTGGATGAGGATAGCATGTATATCCTTTACTTGGTGAGTTTTCTCCTCATTTGTGATATATACATGTGGTGGTGAGGCTTTGGAAATATGACAGATAGAACAGGGCATGATATGTGAGATATTTTTGTAAGGTGTGGTATAGCATCTTGTGTATGTTTGTTTTATATAGGTATAGGTGTGGTAGAGCATTTGTGGATTATTTTTGACAGGTTTCAGATTTGGATCAACAATTTAGAAAATTCATTTGTGAATTTTGGAGGAGATTTTTCTATCTCTGTGAGAGTTCATTATAATCTTGTTTTAGATTACTTATTTATTTGAGGACTTTCTTGGTGGATGTAGCCCACATTGGGTGAACCATGGTATATTGATGTTATGTGTTATTTCTATTTTTGATTCTCTCTATTTATGCTTTCATTAAATTGTGGTTTGTAGGAATTATTTCCACATAATTAAATCTGATTTTCACACATTTAAAAAGCTATTTTTATGATTTTTATGGTGGTTTAGAAATATGATTTACATTCACTTAATTCCTAACAATTATTATATATACATGGCCATGTATAGTAAATATTATGTGTTATTCGAGCCATTAACATTTAAGTTGTGGTTTGTCAGTTTTAAGGAAATGGTGTCTATCTGTAACACTAAAGTCGACTCTCAATAAAGTGTTGGAGATAACTAAATATAGTTGTATGTTTGAGCATGCATATCAATGTATATGTGATGCTCAGTATTATATGTATAATTTTGTCCTAAATAGGTTATATTATATATTCATATGCATTATTTATTATAATTATAGAAATAGAACTCTGCTATAATAACTAATGTCAATCTTTGTTGAGTATTGGAAAATAAATTAACATAGTTTTCCACTTGTATATGCTATTATAGATGTGATACTCAGAAATGATATACTAGATCCTATTTTACCTCTGGAATACCATATGATCATATGCATATATAGATGGATAAATAAATATGTCATATAACCAAAATGTTTAGGTTCATTTTATTACTTGAATTAACAAGGCTAAACTTAAATTTGTGTATAATGGTTTGAAGGAACTTCTAAATTCATAGTAGTTGTGAATAAATACAAACCATATTTTTATTGGTTAGTATATAGTTAGTTTAGTGATGCACTTTACATTTTCGAAATAAAATGTCTTTAGAATGAGCTATTAAATAATATTAGATGGATAATTAACATTAAATGAAGAGTTGTATGTAAATACTTTTACTTAAAATATGATGCTTTATTTTACTTGAATGGTATGAGTTTTTCAAAATCTATTTATATAACTGATATTACATTTTAAATAAATGAGATGCTCGGAACTATTATGTTGAATTTGATGAATTAAATGCAACTATTTGAGACTTTCTTGTATTAGCACATATTATAGCTGCTAGTAGGGAAAATTTCATTATAAAATCCGTTGGTTTTAATAGTTTTAAATATATTAACCAGTCTGGTATTAATTACCCTAAATAAGTGAGTGTGATAGATTCAAATTACTTTATTAGTGTCACTCATATATAGATAATGTGTAATCCAATTGAGTGGTGTGTATGAAATTAGTTGATCTTTGAGATCAAATAACTATAAGAAAAATTTAGTCAAAGTAGTGTTTATGGTTAAACATTATAATTTCATCTATTCGATTTACTTTACATGTTTTGTATGATATCATGTTAGAGCAGGTTTATTTATGATATACTTCATGTAATAGTTATCTTACAACACATGTGGTTTAGTTGTCACTCTTGATTCTTACACCATCTTTATCTATCCATCCATGAAGGGAAGGTCATTTCCGTGTTGGGATATTGTGAAGGGTTCAATGGTCTATGGTTGGTATGGAAAAGTAATAGGATAATGCTCTCCTTCCCCTCAATAGTACTTCACTAGTGAATGCACTCATGATTACTTATGAATGATTTGAGTTTGATGAGACTCACATGTTTCAAATATCATTACATCATTATAAATTATTCTTAAGCCTTGTGTTATGCTGAAATTGTACTATTTTGTTATTACAGATATTGGTTGTAACATTGTATTAGTTGTGGCTAAATTTTTAAATATACTTCTATGACATAAATGCAATATTCAGTTCTATAAGCATTATACTTGATCTTGTGATCACTATCTAAATAAATTATCTATTCACCTTGTTATCAGTTAGATTAAATTAATGTATTTAGTTAAAGATCACTATGTTATGATTTTAGTGTAATGTAATCTAAAAATTAAAATAGTTTAATTGTTTAAAAAAAAATTACCTTATTCTAGTAAAACCTATTGGGTTTTTTATATTGTGGTATCAAAACTAAGGTTCAAAATCTAAGATTTAATGAGTCCAATAAAGAAAAAATAGTCTCCTATTAACTAAGAAGAAGAATGG
The DNA here is from genome assembly GCA_037957365.1 of Torreya grandis. NCBI lineage: Eukaryota > Viridiplantae > Streptophyta > Pinopsida > Cupressales > Taxaceae > Torreya > Torreya grandis. Next base: position 4,799,768 of record JARHVA010000267.1, read on the forward strand.
TGTATGCTAGACCTAGAGGTGAGGGTACTTAAAACACAAAACCTCTAGCGGATCCAAATCAATTTTATATTGAACAAGCTACATGGTTAGATCAAATCCTTGTAACCATACATGAAACTAGGGACCGAATCAAGGCCTTAGAATAGGAAGTACATGGACATGTTGAGGAGAATATTTAGAAATAACCTGAAGAGCATCCTTATGAGAAATAAAATCCTCAATAATATAGGCATGAGAATGAGCCACAAGGTGTGAGAGCTCAAGTAGGTGCAGAGATTGGTACAAGATATGAAAAAGGTGAATCCACCCAAGTTCGATAGAACTATTTTAGAAGATGGAGCTAAAGCATGGCTAATATATATTAAAAATTATTTTTAAATTTAAAATTACTCTGAGGTCACTAAGGAAGTATGTGGAGCATATTATCTTACTGTATAAGAAACAACATGGTTGGTAAATAAAAAATCTTGAGATGAACCTCAACTCTACCACCACCACTTGGGAGGAGTTCATGACATTGCTTAGGTCACAATGGCTTCCTCAACTATATTTTGATTATAAGCTCATATATTTTTTGAACCTTAAGCAAGGAGACCTTTTTATGAATGAATAATATGATCAATTCATTAAGATCCTAAAGTATGTCCCTCGATATCAGGTGGATGAGAGGTTTTGAATCAAGAAGTTCATTATGGTATTAAAACCCCAAATTGGTTATGATTTGAATATGCATGGGCCATATCCCATGGATCAGGTCTTTAAAAAGGTAGCTAAGTAGGAGCAAAAGCTAAAACATCTTACTTAGGTCAGATATAAATTCAAGAAGTTTGGAGGACCTAAAATGATTTTCAAAAACAAGAATTGGAAGAGGAGTGGAAACTCCAAGAGTTTGTTTTGGAATCAGAATGCTCATTTTAATAGTAGCTTAGGAAACAAAAAACTTGGAAATGGTTTATATGGAGGTTTTAAGGGGAACCAACATTCAAATAGGAGAGGGCCACCTGGTGGATATTTTATCTATGGAGTTGTTCATTATGTTAGATAGTGTACTTAAGGTAAATCATATGGTAAGAAAAATGGTTTTGCTTTACAACAGGGAAATTTTGAGTAGAGGATTCATGTATCTTTTTACAATCATCAAGTTGAATTCCAATCTTTTCCTATTAACTAACAAGTATTTTATTTGATCATCTAATTTCAATTTTGATTGACACTGGGGCTACTAAATGTTTTATTTCTCCTAGAATGCTTAATAAGTTATCTATAAAAGTTGGGATTATGGAATATACATGGTCAGTACAGTATGGAAATGAATCAAAGGTTAAATTTGACAAGTGGTTAGTGAAAGTTGGGATCAGGTTACCTAAGTTCACTATAATAGTGGATCTATATGCTATACTGCTAGGGTCATATGATGTGATTATAAGAGTGAATTGGATTGCATATCATAAATCTAAGGTTGATTTTTATCTGAAGAAGGTAGAGTGTTAAGATGATTTTAGAAATCAAACATAGCTCTAGGTTGAGAAATGATAGTTTAAGCTTAGGCAAATTTATATAGTTCAACTCAAGAAGGCTAAGAGAAAAAGATATCAAGCATTTATTGTTAAATTAAATGAGATGGAGTAATCTAAGGAACCATCCATTGAGGATTATCCTTTGATTAGTAAATTTCAAGATGTGTTTCCATATAAATTTAAAGGATTACCACTCAAATGTGAGTTAGATTTATCAATTGACATAATACCTAGATCTGAACCACAATCTAAGGTGCCTTATAGGTTGACAACTATAGAATTGATTGATTTCAATGTTAAACTTCAAGAGTTGTTATCGAAAGGGTTGATTCGACTAAGTGTGTCATAATAGGGTACACTAATCATGTTCATCAAGAATAAATATGGTACTTTTTTCCTATGTATTGATCACAAGATGCTCAACAAGGCAATAATCAAGAATAGGTGTATGTTACCTCGCATTGATGATCTCTTTCATCAGATGCACTGAGAAACAATCTTATCCAATATTAATCATCGAGAAGTTATAATAAATTGAGAATTTGAGATTAGGATATTCCCAAAACAACATTTATAACCTAGTATGGGCACTACAAATTAACAATGTTGACTTTTGGGTTCATAAAAGCTCTAGCAACATTTATGAATCTCATGAACTATGTGTTTAGGGATTATCTAGAACACTTTGTGTTAGTTTTACTAAATGATATCCTCATATTCTAAGAGTGAGGAAGAACATACTCAACATTTAAAATTGGTTTTATAGCAAACGTAGAAACACAAATTATATGGTAAGTTGTTTAATTATGCATTTTTTCAAAGAGTAAAGAGAAATATTTGGCACACAATATCTCCACGAATGGAATTTCAATTGATTTGGAGAGGATAAGAGCCATAATGAAATGGATAGCACCTAAAAATGTGCATGAGGTGAGGTATTTTATGGTATTATCAGGTTATTATAGGAAATTTGTTCAAAATTTCTCAAAGATAGCTAACCCAGTTGCCTCTCTTGAGTATAAGAATCAAAGTTTTATTTGGTCAGATAAGTGCAAAAAAGCCTTTCAGGAGATGAAAAGGAGTCTTACTTTGGCACCTATATTAATATTTATCGATCCTAATGGTAAGGTCTTAGTGATCACAAATGCATCTGAGGATGGACTTCGAGGAGTTCTTATACAATATAGTTCATTTTTAGCATATGAGTCTAGCAAGCTTAAGCCTTATGAGGCAAATTATGCCCTTAAGATTGCTATAATGATGCATGCATTGCATGTTTTGAGGAATTATCTATTGGGGAAACTACTTGAGCTCAAGATTGACAACTTGGGACTCAAGTATAACTTTACCAAGCTAAACTTGAATACATGTCAGATCTTGTTTATTATTATTATATGATTATAATTTTGATATTAACTATATGAAGGGTAAGGAAAATAGAGTTATAGATGCCCTAAGTCATAGAATGTACATAGCAGCCCTAACTACTATTAGGAGTGATTTAATGATTAGGTGATTAAATTCTCTCTAGGAGATGAACTCTATGATTAGGCTAAGAAAGCATTTTCATAGAACTATTAGATACCAAGTTTAAAGGATTCAAGCTGGAGAGTGATGGTATTTTGAGGTAGAATGGTAGGATGTATGTGTTTGATAGAGAGAATTTTAGGATAATAATGTCAAATGAATTACACAAAGCCCTTTATTTAGGTCATCTTGGATTAAAAAAGCACATGGCTAAGCTAAGATTTCTTTATTTTTTGGAAAAGGATTAAAAATAATAAGCAAATTTTGTATCTTAGTGTTTATAATGTCATCATGTTAAGGGTGAGCATGTGCATTAGACAGGATTGATATATCCTCATGATATACCAAAATGGAAGTGGTAGGTAATTAGCACGAACCTTGTCCAAAGTTTGTCATTATCACTGAACCATCATGATATGATCTTGGTGGTAGTTGACAAACTAACCAAGGTAGATCACTTCTTACTAGATAATTTGAGTAATTATGTACCTAAGCTTGCAAAGAGATTCATGAAAGAGGTGCACCAATTGCGTGAATTTTTAGAAAATATCATATCTAATGTAGATCCTAGAATGACCTATAGATTTTGGTTGTCATTGAATTTAAATTTGGGCACACAATTTAATTTTAGTACTACATATCACCCAAAAATATATGGAAAAATAGAGAGGGTTAACCATGTTTTACAAGATCTCCTTTGAATATATTTCATGGATTAACAATATAAGTGAGAGGACTACCTTCTATTTGTTGAGTTAACCTACAAAATTGCATACCAATTAGTGTTTAAATTTGCTTCATTTAAGGAATTTTATGGAGGTGTAGAACATCAATCGGTTGAGACAAGTTAGAAGACAGAGTGGCTTTTGGACCTAAAATGCTTATAGAGATGGAAGACCAAGTTAGAGAAATTAGGCAAAGATTAGTTGAGGCCAATGATAAATACAAAATTTATGTTGATCTGAAAATAACAAGGTAATTTTATATTGGTGATAAAGTATTTATGTGGCTTCCTCAATTATATTTTGATTATAAGGTCATATATTTTTTGAACCTTAAGCAAGGAGACCTTTTTATGAATGAATAATATGATCAATTCATTAAGATCCTAAAGTATTTCCCTCAATATCAGGTGGATGAGAGGTTTTGAATCAAGAAGTTCATTATGGTATTAAAACCCCAAATTGGTTATGATTTGGATATGCATGGGCCATATCCCATGGATTAGGTCTTTAAAAAGGTAGATAAGTAGGAGCAAAAGCTAAAACATCTTACTTAGGTCAGATATAAATTCAAGAAGTTTGGAGGACCTAAAATGATTTTCAAAAACAAGAATTGGAAGAGGAGTGGAAACTCCAAGAGTTTGTTTTGGAATCAGAATGCTCATTTTAATAGTAGCTTAGGAAACAAAAAACTTGGAAATGGTTTATATGGAGGTTTTAAGGGGAACCAACATTCAAATAGGAGAGGGCCACTTGGTGGATATTTTATCTATGGAGTTGTTCATTATGTTAGATAGTGTACTTAAGGTAAATCATATGGTAAGAAAAATGGTTTTGCTTCACAACAGGGAAATTTTGAGTAGAGGATTCATGTATCTTTTTACAATCATCAAGTTGAATTCCAATCTTTTCCTATTAAACTAACAAGTATTTTATTTGATCATCTAATTTCAATTTTGATTGACACTAGGGCTACTAAATGTTTTATTTCTCCTATAATGCTTAATAAGTTATCTATAAAAGTTGGGATTATGGCATATACATGGTCAGTACAGTATGGAAATGAATCAAAGGTTAAATTTGACAAGTGGTTAGTGAAAGTTGGGATCGGGTTACCTAAGTTCACTATAATAGTGGATCTATATGCTATACTGCTAGGGTCATATGATGTGATAATAAGAGTGAATTGGATTGTAGATCATAAATCTAAGGTTGATTTTTATCTGAACAAGGTAGAGTGTTAATATGATTTTAGAAATCAAACATAGCTCTAGGTTGAGAAATGATAGTTTAAGCTTAGGCAAATTTATATAGTTCAACTCAAGAAGGCTAAGAGAAAAAGATATCAAACATTTATTGTTAAATTAAATGAGATGGAGTAATCTAAGGAACCATCCATTGAGGATTATCCTTTGATTAGTAACTTTCAAGATGTGTTTCCATATAAATTTAAAGGATTACCACTCAAATGTGAGTTAGATTTATCAATTGACATAATACCTAGATCTGAACCACAATCTAAGGTGCCTTATTTGTTGACAACTATAGAATTGATTGATTTCAATGTTAAACTTCAAGAGTTGTTATCGAAAGGGTTGATTTGAATGAGTGTGTCATAATAGGGTACACTAATCATGTTCATCAAGAATAAATATGGTAATTTTTTCCTATGCATTGATCACAAGATGCTCAACAAGGCAATAATCAAGAATAGTTGTATGTTACCTTGCATTGATGATCTCTTTCATTAGATGCAATGAGAAACAATATTATCCAATATTAATCATCGAGAAGGTATCATAAATTGAGAATTTGAGATTAGGATATTCCCAAAACAACATTTATAATCCAGTATGGGCAGTACGAATTAACAATGTTGACTTTTGGGTTCATAAATTTTCTAGCAACATTTATGAATCTCATGAACTATGTGTTTAGGGATTATCTAGAACACTTTGTATTAGTTTTAATAAATGATATCCTCATATTCTAAGAGTGAGGAAGAACGTATTCAACATTTAAAATTGGTTTTATAGCAAATGTAGAAACATAAATTATATGGTAAGTTGTCTAATTATGCATTTTTTCAAAGAGTAAAGAGAAATATTTGGGACACAATATCTCCACGAATGGAATTTCAATTGATTTGGAGAGGATAAGAGCCATAATGAAAGGGATAACACCTAAAAATGTGCATGAGGTGAGGTATTTTATGGTATTATCAGGTTATTATAGGAAATTTGTTCAAAATTTCTCAAAGATAGCTAACCCAATTGCCTCTCTTAAGTATAAGAACTAGAGTTTTATTTGGTCAGATAAGTCCAAAAAAGCCTTTCAGGAGATGAAAAGGAGGCTTGCTTTGGCACATATATTAATATTTATATATCCCAAGGTCTTAGTGATCACGGATGCATCTGAGGATGGAATTCGAGGAGTTCTTATACAATATGGTTCCTTTGTAGCATATGAGTCTAGGAAGCTTAAGCCTTATGAGGCAAATTATGCCCTTCATAATCTGTAACATGCTATAATGGTGCATGCCTTGCATGTTTTGAGGAATTATCTATTGGGGAAACTACTTGAGCTCAAGATTGACAACTTGGGACTCAAGTATAACTTTACCAAACTAAACTTGAATACATGTCAGATCTTGGTTATAATTAATATATGATTATAATTTTGATATTAACTATATGAAGGGTAAGGAAAATAGAGTTATAAATGCCCTAAGTCACAGAAGGTACATAGCAACCCTGACTACTATTAGGAGTGACTTTCACGATTAGGTGATTAAATTCTCTCTAGGAGATGAACTCTATGATTAGGCTAAGAAAACATTTTCAAAGAACTATTAGATACCAATTTTAAAGGATTCAAGTTAGAGAGTGATGGTATTTTGAGGTAGAATGGTAGGATGTATGTGTTTGATAGAGAGAATTTTAGGATAATAATGTCAAATGAATTACATAATGCCCGTTATTTAGGTCATCTTGGATTAAAAAAGCACATGGCTAAGCTAAGATTTCTTTATTTTTTGGAAAAGTATTAAAAATAATGAAGCAAAGTTTGTATATTAGTGTTTATAATGTCAGCATGTGAAGGGTGAGCATGTGCATTAGACATGACAGATATATCCTCATGATATACCAAAATGTAAGTGGTAGGTAATTAGCATGGACCTTGTCCAAAGTTTGTCATTATCACTGAACCATCATGATATGATCTTGGTGGTAGTTGACAAACTAACCAAGGTAGATCACTTCTTACTAGATAATTTGAGTAATTATGTACCTAAGCTTGAAAAGAGATTCATGAAAGAGGTGCACCAATTGTGTGAATTTTTAGAAAATATCATTTCTAATTGAGATCCTAGAATGACCTATAGATTTTGGTTGTCATTGAATTTAACTTTGGGCACACAATTGAATTTCATTACTACATATCACCCAAAAATATATGGACAAACATAGAGGGTTAACCAAGTTTTACAAGATCTCCTTTGAATATATTGTATGGATCAAAAATACAAGTGGGAAGACTACCTTATATTTGTTGAGTTAACCTACAAAAATGCATACCAATCAGTGTTTAAAATTGCTCCATTTAAGGCATTTTATGGAGGTGTAGAACATCAACTAATGGGACAAGTTAGAAGACAGAGTGGTCTTTGGACCTAAAATGCTTATGGAGATGGAAGACTAAGTTAGAGCAATCAGGCAAAGATTAGTTGAGGCCAATGATAGATAAAAAATTTATGTTGATCTGAAAAGAACAACAAGGCAATTTTATATTTGTGATAAAATATTTATGTGGGTTAAGCCTTAGAAAATATCAAATAATTTTGGTAAATCAGTGATGTTTTCACCAAGATATGTAGGACCTTTTGAGGTTATGTAAGTAATCAAACATATAGTTTATACGGTTTCCTTATCACCAACTCTAGCTCTCTTGCATAATGTTTTCCACATGTTATATCTTAAAAAGTATGTTATTGACCCTTCTTATGTATTGGATATGAATGATTTATAGGTTCTAGATCCTGAGTTAGTTATAGTAGAACCAGTCAAAATAATCGATAATCACAAAATTATTTTGCATAATAGAGAAGTGTTATAGTGCAATGTCTAGTGGGACCAATATTTTGAAGATACCTCCACTTGGGAGGAGTATGATGAGTTATATAGGTTGTTTCCATATTTTTTACTTAATATTTTACTGGATACTATTTAATTTTCTATTGAATAATGTTAAATTTCATAACTATTATTGGAATAAGTGTCATTGAGATGATGCCCATCTTTAGGGGGAGGATGTGACATCCTAATATATCTCTAGACTTGATAACTTATTGATTTATGGATTTTATGGTTATTGATTGGTTAATTAACATTTTAATAAATTGGATTTGATTTAATGATGTATGGAAAGATATATGTTGCTTATTTTCATGATTGTTAACTTATTCTATTATTTGTACTTGTATGTTTTGAACATGATGATAATGATTATTTAGTTCATTAAAATAGTATGTTATGGATTTTATCTTGATTCAGGATAACTACCTTTGTTTTTCTGAGGTGGATGCAAGATAGATTATGTCCCTTAGATTATGATGGAGGGAGAGCATCCTCAAAGAGGATGGATTAGATGGAGGTGTTTTGGGGTGATGAAATCAAAATTGAAAGCCCTTCATAAACCATAAACAATAAAATATGCTTATATTCATTGTTTGATTTAGATAACATGTAATTGATTTTAGTTTTTATTATGTTTGTTGCGTTTGAATCTAGTTACATGTTACAAGAGGATGGTTAAAATTATTTTATGTTGACTTACTTAGATTATTTCATGTGATTATCTTCCTTGAATGATTAAGGCTATAAATAGTGTCTTGTTTATATAATACTTTTTTATAGAGGAAAAAGGGACTCAACTTTTTTGTATGTTAGATGTTTATTAGTGTGGACTAAGTTAGAAAGTACAGGTTAAAGTTGATTTTTATCAAATGTGATAATGTTTAAATGATTATTTTCCTAAGTCAATGTTAATAGTTATAATAATTAAATGATTTTTGAGAAAGTCATTGTTAATGTTTGTAAATATTAGTAGGATTATCATTATGTGGAAAGTTATTGAATTAGGGTTTTGGTTGGAGTTGTCTTGAGATATGCATGCCATTATGTAAAATAAACAATTTTATTTTGGATTGCATGGGAAGAAAATTAGTCATGACCAAAATTATGCAGTTGTTTTTGGATGCATAGACTTATTCATCGAGCTCATGAATATCACTATAAGTTTTGGTAGAGATATTGGGGGGTTTTGGTTAACAATAAAATAATATGAATAAGGTTAAAATATGGTAAAAATATGTGGAGACACATGGAGTGCACAAAGAGGGAAGAAGGTGAAGGGTTTGAGGAAGAATGAAAGAATATCACCAGTTGGGCATAGTCAAGGTCTTCTTTACTGAGTAGGGGGTTTTGTTGGTTAAATTCATAAGATGTAATGTTTGAATTAAATCAACAACTTTGGTTAATCACTATGAATAGGGTTTATTTTCATTATTATAAAAATTGTTAAAAATAATAATAGGGTTATGTACTTGGCACTGAGGATGGCTTGGCCATCCACAGAGTTAAATATATGACTTTGTGAACCCTATTCTAATGAATATGTTATATGATTCATTTGCTAAAATACTTTACTGAGTTTTAGTGAAGATAATTTTGTGTATTTTGGAAGGGATAAATGAAAATGGTGAAATTCATATGAGTTGTGTAGACATATAATATAAGTTTTAAAAAGTTAAAAAACCCTGCTATAGATAACTAGGGCAAATTCATGAGTAAATGGTTTTATTAGTTGGAGTTTTATTAAAATTATGACTTCTATTTAAGCTCAGTCTTTAATAAATAGTAATGATTCATTTTATTCATTATACATATATATACTAGGAAATTAATGTGCTTAAAATGGGCCATGGTTTTGTATCAATAACCCAGGTTAGGGCATTGTTTGGTTTGTAGGGTTAAACTAAGACTTTAAAAACTAGTTTCAAGTCATTCTTTCTTCATACACATATAATAGTTTGTTTTTATGACAAATTAGTCAAGTTTATTAAACTAAGATTAGGCACCGATGTGTGTATGAAGTTAGTCTGAGATGAAAAACTATAAAGAATATAGGTAGTTATAAACTTGTAGATAGGTATTAATGTTTTCATATAAGTCGCTTCAGATTTAGGTATCCCTTTCTGAGTAGTATAACACAAGTATCATTTTATTTCACTTATGCAACTTATACAAAATTGTATAAATATACATGTTTATATACATATAAGCCATAGGACTTTTATTTACTCACTTGCCAATATTTATATATCAATGTATGTGTGGGTGTGTGTGTGTGTGTACATACATACATACATACATACATACATACATAGGGTTTATTGTAAATATAATATGGTTGTGTAACCTGCTAAATACTATTATACTTATAACACGAAATGATTTCTAGTAACTAGTGTTAGTATAAATATATAAATCCATTCATGTTTTTAGATATGATTATATATATATGTAGTTGTGTATAGTTAATACTATATACTATTTGATCCATTAACATTTAAGTTTTGGTTTTTTAGTTTTAAGGAAATGGTACCTAGTCGTAAAACTAAAGTTTACTCTGAATAGGGTATTAGAGATAACTTAATGTAGCTGTATGTTTGAGTATGCATATCAATGTATTCATGATACTCAGTATTATAGGTAGAATACTCTCCTAAATGGAGTATACTAGATACTGATTTGCATTATTTGTTGGATTTATAAAAATAGAACTCAATTATAATAACTAAAGTCAATCTTTATTGAATATTTGAAAATAAATTAATATATTTGTCTAGTCATATATGCATATATAATTATATACACGATACTCAGAAATGATAGACTGAATACTATTTTACCTCATGTATATTGTATGCTTATATGCATATATGGATTGACAACTAAATATGTTATATAAACTTGATGTTTAGGTGCATTTGAATACTAATGAATTAACAAGGCTAAACTTCAATGTGTGTATAATGGTTTGAAGGAACTTCTAAATTTTTAGTAGTTATGAATAAATACAAACCATCTTAATATTAGTTAGTATATAAATAGTTTATTGATGCAATTTTAGTTATGGAAATAAAGTGATTATAGAATGAGCTAGTAAATAATGTTAGACAAATAATTAAAGTTAAGTGAATAGTTGTATGTAAAAAACTTTTAATTAAAGTATGATGCTTTGTTTTAATCAAATGGTATGAGTGTTTCAAAATCTATTTATATAGCACATGGGTTGTAGTTGTCACTTTTAATTATCACATCATCTTTATCTACAAGGGAGGTCTATTCCCTTGTTACGAGATTGTACAGGGGATCAATGGTTCATGGTTGGTGTGGAAAAGCACTCAAATGATGCTCTCCCTACCTTCATCAATACTTCACTAGTGACTACACTCATGATTCCTTATTAATGATTTGAGTTTGATGACACTCATGTGCTCCAAGGAACATTGCATCATTATAAATAATTATTAAGCCTTGTATTATGTTGAAACTATACTATTTTGTTATTACAATAGTTGGCTATAACATTGTATTAGTTGTGGAATTTTTTTTAAATATGCTTTTACAAAATAAATGCAATATTCATTTCTATAATCATTGTACTTGATATTTTGATCACTCACTAAATAGATTATTTCTTAACCTTGCTATTGGTTAGCTTAAGCTAATGTATTTATTTAACAATCACTATGTTACGGTTTTAGTGTGATGGATTATGTAAATTGAATTAGTGTAAATGTTTAAAAAAATTACCCTATTATAGTAAAACCCTATGGGGTTGTTACAATAGAAGTACATATTTGTCAAACATTTTAGGCTTTCAATGGAATATGGCCTCACAATGGAAAAGATAAAAATCAATTTGTCTAAATATGACATTATTTTTTACCTACATAACTTTAAAATAATACGTCTTACTTAATAGCTTTGTCATTATATAAAATCAAAGTACATAATAAAAATAATTTACAATATACCTTCACTTTACAAAACCATGATTTATGAAAACAAAATATTACATCCCTTACATTGTGGAAACATCTTTGATGGGTTGTTTTCTATTGTTAAAGGTGGATGAGGACATCATGATCCCTAACTTGATTTTGACAGAGTTCCATGTCTAATGAGTGGCCTGAATCTGCATTACAATGTTATTTATGTGTACTATATTTTATTTTATATTCATCCATGTTGAAAATATATTAACATTTTTAGGAACTAAACCATAACAACATATATAACAACCAAATTTGGACCTATAGAAGAAAGGGCAAGGCCATGCATATCATGAAAGTGATGAAATATTTTAAGGTGAGTTGAGCAATGATGGTGAGGGGAAATGAAAGTGTATTGGATGTGGTATCATATTCCAGAGGGACCATAATCATACCTACCTTTAAACCCATGAAAGTTGACCCTAACTCACCTTTTGTGCACATAACAGTAAAAAACAATAATCATATATTTCTAGTGCAAGTGATCGTATAGAATGAGATTGTGTGTTCCTTCATACAATGTGGCAATGAATTATACGGTGATGAAAGGTTCAAGGTATGTTGAATAGTGATAGTGAGGGGTAATGACATGATATTTCACGTGATATCAAACACCACATAGCCCATATCATACACCAAACCTAGATTCAAGATAGTTATTGGATTTATATGACTTGCACACATTGCAAAGGGGTAGGCAACTTGGAAGGTGGAAACATATTTGATTGATCATTTTATATTTTTAAGTGTTGACAAGGATGTCATGAGAACTTATTTGATTGAGGTAGGGCTCCACATTCGATGAGTGGCTTGAATCCGTATTACAATGTTATTTATGTGCAGATATAACATTGAGCTATGAGAGTCTATCTTGTAGCTTATATTCATCTATGTTGTGAATAAATTATCTGGATCAATTAAATCATGCTTAACAACATACAAAAACACCAAACTTGAACCCTTGGAAAAAAAGATAGGGAAATAAATAACATGCAAGTGGTGAAATATTTCAACGTGCATGGGCAATGATAGTGAGTGGCTATGATAGCATATTTTAGGTGATACCATGTACGTCAGGGGACCATAATTACACCAAACCTAGATTCAATGTAGTGGTTAGATTTAGATGACATGCATCACCCATTGCAAAGGGGTCCTTAGCTTGTAGGATGGTGATATCTTTGATTAATAATTTTTTATTATCAAGGTTGGATGAGGATGTCATTAGAGCTGATTTGATTGAAACAAGACTCCACAACGGATCTGGACTCAAACCAACAGTGCAATATCGTTAATTTGGTGAAAATACATTGAGGTCCTAGAGTCTATCTCATTACTTCCATTCATCCATATTACCAATATATTGACATCTTAAAACAAAAAAATACATCCTCTCTGACATTCCTTGCACCATTAAAACAAATACTAGTTAATAATCTTTAAATATTGTAACACATAAAACCACATGATTTAAACTTATAATATACCTTCCAAAAATAGATTTTATTTATTACTAACCAACTATGATGTAGGTTAGACAAACTCAAACGTACAAGGTATTTGAACAAACTCTTGTTTATTTACAATTCCACTTGGGCGTAACTTTTGTAACATCACAAAGTAGAAGACATACATGTATTTCAAAGAGTAACACGGTTTCCGTTTTCCATTTGTTTTCATAGAAAAAATAGTTAACGTATGAATATCAGCATTACGTGATCCTCTTCTTATTATTTTGGAATACAAAAATCATATACGAAAAAGAAAGGTGCGACTTTAGAGTATTAAATAAAACACATTTTCCATAATACAAACAAATATGAAGATGTCAGTGTTTTTGGATTCTTGTGTTTTGGTCAAGATAATATAAATCAAAGCATCACTTGATTATACGTAAAGGAAGAGTGTAGTTTATGCATATTATAATAGTAACGTGAAGTTTTAATAAATTTATTGGCGATCTTAGTGCAACTGCTTTGGGTTTTCATTGGTTATGATGTCTCTCCACGTGCTGAATTTTATTGGTTATTTCCATTCCTTTTATAACACTAGCGGTTCATAGATCCTATTTTGATTTAATAAATATATCCTATTTTACAACTAATTTAGGGCTTATTTATGTTCATGATGTACATTTTGAGAAATAACCCAAAAAAGTAAAATAAAAAAATCAATGTTATTAATCACCAAGATATTTGCATGTTTGTAATTTATTGAGGGATACCCAATGGATGCAGCCAAAAGTTGTTAGAACTAGTAATATTAGATTTGAATATTTTAATTTCAATCCCAGAGTGAACTCAAAATGGTTTTCACATAAGAATTAGTATGTTGATTTTGAATTTTAATTTGTAAATTGTTTAATCATTTATTTGGGTGTAGATGGTAGAAAAATTTGAATGTAATATAATTGGATTTCTTTTGACATCATCATGTGAAATTTTATTTTTGGTGGGCTTGTTCATTTTTTGACCCTGAATTTAATGCAAGTAGAATTGGTTTTACTAAATTGGTTATAAGTCATTCCCTCCATAATATTTATGACACCTATAGAACCTTAGATGATTCGAAGCCCTTTACTAAGGCATTGATAAGGTAATTAATTTGTTGGTATTTTTTTTCATAATAATTGATTGATTTTTTACATTTTTTTTCTATTTTCATTACAAATGGGACACATCCATCATAGACAGCCTTCCAAATTACATGAAATCTAGTTTCAAGTTTTCACATCAAATACACAAAGAAATTTCAAGTAAAGCTAAAAAGAAACATAGCCCCATTGTACCTAAATACATTCAAAATTGTGTAAAAAATCCTCAATTTTCATGCTTTATAATTTTAATAAAAAAAATCTAAAATATAAATTACACCACCAAAGATAAAACATTTCTTTATATTACCTATATTTTAATAAAACTTTTATAAGATAAAACATTTCTTTATATTGTCTATATTTTAATAAAACTTTTATTTTCTTTTTAGTAATTTAAGAAGACTATAAATTAGGAAACTTTAGTCTTTTATTAAAAAAAATGAATGATTTTAAATTTCTTTTTTTAAATATATTTTTGAATTTATAGTTTATAATCTTCTCTTAGAGTGTTATTTTTCAGTGGAAGGCTTACATTTTATCATACTTTTAAGACATTGAATGTATTGCTTTAAAGTATACACTAAACTTTAACTAATATTTATTGAATGGTACAATAAGTGTTGGAATACGATTTTTGACAACACATTCATTGATTTTAATGGACTCTCTTGTTTCTAATGATATTCTAGAGAAAATTGATGTTCCATCATCAAAGTTCCAATTATTTATGTCATTGACTTGTCGACTAGTTAATGACATGAAAGATTTTCAAATGCTTACATGAAAATAATGTTAAGACTTATATTCATTCAAAAAATTATTTTTCTTATATTGGTACTGGAATAAAATAAATTATGTACTAACATGTCTTTAATAATATTCAAGGATGAACAAGAACATGAAGAGATAGCTTCAAGTATAAAGTGTTAAATGAAAGACAACTTTGGTTATACATAGAAAGAAGCTTTAAAGTATATCAGTGCTCATATTAATAGCTATGTACAACAATTAAATTATAATTTTTAAAAATATTTTAATACACCAATTTGTTGTAAAAATTTATATTTCAATGCAACAAGAGGAATATTTTTCCTCTTCAAAGATGTTGATGGCTTAACTTTTCTCATCATAAAGAGATAAAATATGCCATAAAAAAAGTTTTTTAAGAACCAATATTATTATAGATTAGAAATAATGTACCTTAAAAATAAGGCCATGATATGGCAAATTATATCAAAGCTGGTGTATTTAAACGAATGAGAAGGAATCAATATACATGGGAGATGAAGATGAACAAATGAGAGAAATAGAGGAGAAGGGGGAGAAGTTGAAAGTAGTTGAATGTTATTGGGAGTTTTTCATATCTATTAGCAAATTATGATGGTATTAAGTGGATTCCTCTATATTATGATTATTAAAAAAAAAATATAGTGTCAAAATTAATAATTTAAAAAAAAAATATATATACCTATTATTATTCAAAAATGAAGTTCAATTTTAACTAGTTTTATTTTTATTTTTAGGAATTTTGACCCATTATGATGTATTTATACTCATGTTATTATCAAAAGTATATTTGAAAAGTTTTTATTTCATGTAATAGGTTATTAATACTCTACTTATATAAATTGTTGATGTGATATATATTTTTTTGTGTATGGTCATTTTTTGATCACGTTTTGGACTTTTCTCGATATATTTTTACCTTTACTGTGATTATGCTCTTGGGGTATGACTTCACCCACATTTTTTTTATGATTAACATTGTACCATATCTTTATTTTATTAATATATAGAAACACTCTTCAATCAAAAATAATACTCAATTTATTATCAAGAGTACATTTGAAAATCTTTTAGTTCATGTAATGAGTTATTAATCTATCTTATGTAGTAATTATTATGAATGTGAGATAGTCAAAATTTGATATTTATGATTTTATTAATTATTTAATATTTTATTATATATATAGAGAGATAAAGGAGAATAGATATTTATATTTGGTCATTAATTTAAATAATCACTGGGAAATTATATACTGTGGGGATTGAATCTATATATAAGGGAGAGAGTCGAGTCTAGTCAAAGATTCCCAAGATAGGCCTATATAATTAACAGTGTATCTATGGGTTGGGGGTGGATCAATCTATAGGTTGCCCCCCATCTATACATGGGATCATCCTAAGTAGATGCCTATCTATATGTGATTCTGAGGTGTAGTCGAAGCCATATCTATATATAGGGAGGGATGGTTGCCTATCCATTCTATGGCATTAATTTAAAAATTCACTCTCTATATGGTGGGTATTAGATCTATATATAGGGGATCTAGTTGTAATACCTGCACCGCATGCCCCTAGATAGATATGTGGGGTTGGAATTCAATGCCCCTCTATATATCTATATGGCTAGTCATGAGTCCCAATGCCTGAGCCCAAGGTATGGTCATCGAATAGATATCTATATTGGGGCTACTTATCGATTCCCAGGATAGGCCCCCCATAGTCTAGACTTTAATTGGATATATATTAACTATGATAGATAAAGATAAAGATAGAGATAGAGTTAGAGATAGAGATAGAGATAGAGTTAGAGATAGAGATAGAGATAGAGATAGATATAGAGATGGAGATAGAGATAGAGATAGAGATAGAGATAGAGATAGAGATAGAGATAGAGATAGAGATAGAGATAGAGATAGAGATAGAGATAGAGGACATTTTATATGGGGAATTGGAACCCACCCCCTTCATATATATCAT
The DNA here is from genome assembly GCA_037957365.1 of Torreya grandis. Classification (NCBI taxonomy): domain Eukaryota; kingdom Viridiplantae; phylum Streptophyta; class Pinopsida; order Cupressales; family Taxaceae; genus Torreya; species Torreya grandis. The sequence goes on from JARHVA010000267.1 coordinate 4,817,015, forward strand.
TGATTATAGATCGAGATTTAGATTTATAGATATGGGAGCCAAAAAATTATATAGGAGATTTCGAGGCCATATCTATATATAAGGACTCTAGGAGGAGATTCCCAGACATGGTCGTCAATTCCCAAGTCTACACTCACCTATATATCAATTTGAAATAGTTTTAAAATCTATAAATAATTATTTATCTAACATTTTTATTTTATTTTTTCTCATACTTAATTGTACCAAGTTATCTTTATCCTTATTTTTCTCTCCATAAAACCTTGGAATTGGTTTGATTGTACCAATTTATCTTTATCCTTGTTTTTCTCTCCATAAATCCTTGGAAAAAAAAATAAATCATTATGTGATGTTGTGTCTATCCTAGATATTTTGATATTGAAGAAGACAAAATTTTAGTTAGTTAAAGACATAAGTAGTAGAATGACAAAATGAAAATGGATGGAAAGATAACCTTAAAAATACTTTTTGTTGGAATATAATTGAAAATGTATGAAATAAATAATATGTTTTGGAAAAAAAAATTCTATTTTTTTCTTTATAGATATTATATTATATCGAGTAATTATAATTAGACTGATACAAATATTTTTATAGAAAATTTTGGATTTATATATTTATATATTTTTTTCACGTAGACTAATTTGAAATGGTGAAAGGATTATAAAAAATATAATTGTTAGGAAAAATATTAATTTTTTTTCATGATCTCTCAATAGTAATTTGATTGGAAAAAAATATATATAAATAAATATTTTATATATAATTTTCAAGAATTAGATTGAATGTAAATCATATGTCATATTTTTTTATGTTATGTGTGTTTTGTGTGTGAGAGAACAAGAAATAAAAATATAAGGAGGATTTTGAAAAGGTTCCTTCATTTGTACAAGGAGTTCCAAAAAGATAAAACCTTAGATATATTTTCATATTAAAAAAGATGATATTTTTATTATTTGAAAACATAGAGTGAAAAAAGAAGAATAGTTAGAAAATATAATTTATAAATTCTTCTTTTTGAAATTAGAATTGGCAAGTTTAAAAATAAATAACATGTTCATTTGAATAGTTTTTTTTAATTTAATGTTAAATTGACTAGATTGAATTTAAAATGTACTTTTTATTTTATTAGAGTTTTTAAAGTTTTTATTTTATTTATTGTTCTTGAGAATATATTATAAACATAGAAAATAAAGGTGTAAGACTATGAATAAATAAAGTGGAAAGATTTCCAAGATCTAATTTCAATTATAATGATTAAAATGAATTATGATTGTGTTTATGTAAACAATTTGAATATATATTCTATTTTATAATGGTTTTACCAGTACACAATATTTTATTTGTATTGTTCTTCAACCTAATACACTAATTTTATTAGATAAATTATGACTGCAATTATTTGTTTATTAGACAAATTCTATTTCATTGTATTCAAGTTTTCTCCAACCTAACATTAAAATTATATATAAATATAATTTAATTTAAGATTTCAACAATTTAAAAAGAATATATACACACTTTATTATCCTCTCAAGATATAAAATCTAATTACAAAAATAATAATATTTGTAAATTGTAAAAATATTGAGATAAAATTTTCTTAAAAAATAATTTAAACATGAGTTCACCATAAAATGTATGCAGCTAAAAGAATTCACTCTATGTTTATATATTTATTTTTTTAATAAATAAATTAGTTTAAAATATAGTACCAAATCAACAAACTCGAAGTTAAGGAAACGATTCAGTGTAACAACTTATTTGAGACAAAGGAGGAGTATTTTATCTTATAGCTATTGTGCCATATTTTAATGAAAAAAACATATTGGAAAACCAAAAGACCTCATAGTAAGAATATAAGTAAAAATATATTTGAAGCTCAAAATTACAACATAAATTAAACACATTTGCTCAAATAAACAATTCAATATAAATCATTAGCATAGATTAAGATGACCTGTAAAGAGAAGGCATTGAAAATCTGAATTTGGTTGATTATATTAGTTTTCATCACGTGTTAAACGGTTACCAATAATACAAATGTTCAACTAAAACGAACAATATAACCACTAATTACTTCTCTAACGAATTTTGGTTAAATTTTTGTTTGTGATAACCTATATGTAATAATGCATGCCATTCATAATGGTTATAAATATCTGTTATTTTTATGATCTGCAAGCAATTAATTAATTGTAAGTCCCATTTAGTAATGTGGAACATCAGATAAGGTAGAAAAATATACTAGATATTTTATTTTTGATTAGGATTGGTAAGTGAAAAAAAATACGTGATTTTTGAATTTGGTGATATATCGGTCAAAATTAAGAGTTTAAAAAAAATATTATAATATATTATATATTTATAATTTTATATGTTAAGATTATAATTGTGTTCTATGTAAAAATTAATATGTAATAATAAAATGATTATAAAAATGAGAAATGTTAGAATAAAGTAGTATTTATTTACTGTAATTATGGGTTTTACAAAAAATAGGTATAAAAAACTACAATTAAATAGATCTAAGTATATATATTTAAATTAAAAAAATTTGATTTATATTTAAAAGGTTAAGTAATGATAAAAATTCAAAGTGTCGTAAATGAAGGCTAAATCAATTCAATGTAATTGTCAAGAGGTTAAGAAATTATCATATTTTAGTTTTTATGAGTCACTACTCTATTTTTACTTGACCTAATCCTTATTTTATAGACCTATGTATGGATTTGACATGAACACATACATGTACAGGGTTGTCCTGTACAAATCTATGCACTTCAGTCTCATCCCTATGCCATCGGATGTGTTTGTGTGGGTTATCTTGCCTTGGTTTTTCTAGTACTTGTATGTTATGTCACTCTAATTTTAATTATAGTTTCAATTTTTAAATGTGTAGGAAAAAATATGTTATGCTTCTAATTACTCAATTTGACCTAGCTTACACACTCCAAAATAAAAGAAAAGTTAATGGAGTTAAGAAACCATCAAAGTAGAGTTAAAAACTATGTATCCTACACACTTAGAATTAGACCTCCATGTAATTTTATGATGTGTGGATGAAATAGCCTAAATAAGGGTTTCAACCATCTATTCCCTAGAGGTGATAAATGAAACTTTTGTTGTCTAAATTCACCTCCTTTAGCAAAAGAGAATTTTTAGAGAAACCAAGATAGATGAGTGTCACAAGTGTGTCAGATTTGATTAAGTGATGAAATGGTTTAGTAAAGAAACTTGGCTCTAAGCTTGACCCTTTGTATGTCAAAATTAGTGAAGTGTTGAATATCCTCCTCCTTTATTCTTTATATTCTTGGAAAGACCTTGAATTTATAGGATGACATAGGATAATTAATGTGCATTGTCTAGCCTTAGAAAATGAAAATTAGAAGAGTTAAACGTCATGACCAATGGTAATAAAAATATGAGACCACAAATCTAAAAGAGAAATAAATGTACGAGTATGGGGTTGTCCAAGATAGTCATGTACGACTACAATTTTTCCTAAGGGAAAGGCCATGCTTTGTTTTTAAGGTAACTGTGGCTAATGGATAAGATGTAGTCCATATGTACTAACTGATACATTTTGGATAATCATTGTGGTGATATTGATCTCTATGTCCACCAAATATAGAGTTATTTGGGGTTGGGGGCATCTTAGAAATGGGTTAAAATCTATATTTTTTTCTAAATGAGTAAAATTTGAAATAAACACATGAATAGGGGGTTTATGCAAAGTTTGCGTTGTACATAATGTCCCCACTTTGACATATGTATGTTACTGAAATTTGTGTGTCAAAGTATAAATGTAAATAATTTGAAATACACACATTCAATTACCTAGGGAAGAATGAAGGGTCTTGACTTTCTCTTGCTAAGTTTTAATCCATACCTAGCTAATTAATTTACTTGAAACATATGCCAATTGTTTTAGTTATTTAATTTGTTCATGACATGTTTTTTAAATTAAAATTTGGAATTATCTCTTGAAATTGAAATGAAACATAGAAAAAATTAAAACTATTTAATATCATTCCCAAATTCCATAATAATTTTTCCAACTCTAGATTTTTGATAGATGTCGAGTCATGGTTAACACTTCTCTGAGAGTCACCAACACCCAACTAGAATTTCAATAAATTATTGAAGCATAGTCAAAAAAATCTTTAGGAGTCACCACCACACAACTAGACTCTCAATAATTCCATGAAACATATCCAAGACACTTATTTTGGATTCACTAGAACCTAATTCACTTCTTTATCAAGGGAGTAGATTAATTTTATTATCTTGGAATTGTTTCATTCCTGATTTAATATGAAAATAAATTTATATATGCCCCCATTTTGAATTTTGAGGTGAGGGATTAAGACACTGCTGCTGAAATCACTCATCAAAAAATAAGGATTTTAAAATAACCATATATTAGGAAAAATAATTTATTCATCCTGTGGTATTATAAAAAAACATTTGTAATTGAAATTTACTCATCAAATGTTAGAAAATTAAATTAGATGAAGTGTGTTATTATCTACAAATATGAATATTTTTTTTTAAATATTTTTTTAACAATTTTACACCATTTAAATTTTGTATTAGAATATCTTCATCCAATATAGATCATGTAAAGAATAATTTTAAAATGAAAAAAACTAGTATATCCCATGTAACAAACATAACCCCTATATGTGTTATATAAAGCAATGAGAACATATGTAAACAATATAGTCCCATAGCTGCATGGAAACAACTTGTAAAACATAAGCACCAAACATGTCAATATAGATATAATCGTGATAGCGTATAAATTTTATTTAACCCAGGACCATATAATCTTAGTGACCATGCCATGTTAACGACCACACCTATGGAAGAATGAAGGGTTTTGACAATGATATTTCTAAGTTTCCATCAACACTTGGTTAGCTAAAATTTACCTAAAGTAAGTGCCAATTTTTTTAGGCAATTAATTTGTTTATAATATACTTTTACAATTGAAATTATAAATTAGATCTAAATTTTGAAATGAAGAATATGAAAGAATACACCTATTTGGTATTGCCACAATGATTTTCCAAACTCTAGAATTTTGATAGTTGTTGAGTTCATAATCAACATTTCTCTAGGAATCACTAGCACCCAATTATACTTTTGATAAATTATTGAAACAAAGCAAAGACACTTTCATATGAGTCAACAACACCCAATTAGACTTTGGATAAGTGTTTGAAGCATAGTTAGGACACTTTTGTGGGAATTGTACCTACACTCATTCCACTTCTTGATCAAGGAATTAGATTTAAAAAAACATCTTAAAAAAATTCCTTCGCTATTTAATATGAAAATACTTTTATATATGCCCTAATTTTAATTTTGAGGTGAGGTATAAATACCCTTTTACAACAATTAAATGTTTCAAAACAAGTGCATTAAAAGCATCATATGTTAGGAAAATAATATAGTCATCACATGTTATTAAAAACATA
>JARHVA010000267.1:4827500-4892500 GCA_037957365.1 Torreya grandis
CAAGTTACTCTATTTTTTAGGTAAGGATAGATAATGGATATGTATTTGAAAATGCTAATTCTTGACACATCTTGAACCATCTGACTTAATCCCAAATACATGACTCTTATTTTCCATTCCTCTAGACATTTATCTATATGGGGTTGACCCTTCAATTTATCATCACTACTACACTTATTCTCAAATTCAATGCTCAAAATGTATTATATCATATCTTAGACTATTCCAAACATAGAAAATTTTTAATTGCTTTTTTAGGACAAGTCTATTGTCACGGACTTGTCTAGTTAGTGTGGCCTCATCCTTATGCCATTTAATGACTAGTTTCTAAAATTTTGATATTCATTTAGGTCATCCCACATATTTTTCAAGGTTAGCTAAAATAAATTATTTATAGGTTTAACTATATAATCAAATCAAAATCTCATTTCAAAGGGACTTGATTTCTATTTAGCATCTATTTTTTATAGTACTACACATTGAGAAATTCTTCCCTATTATTTCCAAAATCATGATTAGTCACTAGTAGCAGTCTCAAATCAGGTTTGAAGCATCTCAAATATAGTTAAGAGATAACATTTTCAAGTATCAAATCCTAATTTCTAGATGCATACATATAGTCAAGGAGAATAATTGCACAATCACTCTAGGTTGGAGAGATAAATGTGGCTTGATTCCTTCCTCATTATACCTAGATATGTAGATAATGGTCAATCATTAAAGGGGATGATTGGGGTCAACTCAATCCCTTACACTTCCCCTCTATTTTTTCAAGTTTCAAGCTCTCAAAGGTACCCCTAGGGTTTCCAAGGCAAAGAGAAGGAAGATATTTTTTTCTTTATGTAATCTGTAGGATATTAATATCTCAAACCTCTTAGTATACATTGGTGTAGGTGGAATAATAGTCACAAGTTCATCATAATAAACACAAATAAGTCTGAAGTCAATGGACATAACCGACTTGCATTATTGTCTAAGGGGAGTGAATCTATCTAGAAATATTAATGCATCCTATCTTTGGATTTGAGTTTCCATAGTCCTATATTTATCTATTTCCCACTATCAAATATTAGTTATAGTCAACCAAAAATTAGAAAATTTAAGTATATTTTTATTGGTTTTACTTATTATTTTTAGTATATGACACTTGTCAATTAAAAATCTCAATTTCAGTCAATTATGCTTAATTTTATTTTACATTCATATTTATGGTTGAATTTCATACATTAAAATCTAGATAAATCTACTAATTTTTATAATTATTTTCACAACATTTTATTATTTTTATCAAAAATAGGTTAAAATAGGATAAGATGTAGTCCATATTTATTAACTGATACCATTTAGATAAGTGTTGAGGTTTATTAAATCTCTATGGACCAAATATAGAATTATGTGGTATTGGGTCCATCCTATAAATGGGTTAAAATGTAAAAAATTGCCAAAACAATTACGAATAACATATGGGAGAAGGGTTTTGTGCCAAATTTGGTGTCTACAAAATCGAGTGTTATTTTTACCATCATCTTGTAGCATTGTCTTGGTTGAAGAAGAGAACATGTAATAGTCCTTATGTTTATGATTTGAAATAATGGGATTGATTTTAAGATGCATTTCATACTTTATCTCTAATGTGTATCTTTTTATATTAGTCAAGCTCATATGTTTATTGGTTGGAATAAAATAATGTGTTTTTAAATATATTGTTTGAAATTGTGTTTTTTAATTGATGTTATGTAGATAGGGTACAATTAGGAAAGAATAATTAATTTTATATTGAATTTAAAAGATATAAATATTTTTTTGGTCCCCTCCCATGTAATTAACATTGAGATTGAGATATAAAAGTATGAATTTTAAAGGAAGTATAAAGTTTTTCATGATGCAGTTCTAGTTGGAATGATTTCAATGATTGCATAAGTAGATATAAACATTTTTTTAGTAAATTAGGGAAAATAACTCTAATAGAACATGAGAAAATGATTATATAAGAATATATAATAGAAATAAAATCATAAAATAGTAAATAAGATCTTCCATATGTAAAAATAGATAAATAAGCATATTAGGAAACCCTTGAACATGCAATGAAATAAAAGAAAAAGCTAAAGTGATGAAATGACCATACTTGAGTATAATCTTTGGATTTTAAGATTATATCTTGGTTGTGTTGATTATTATGAAGCTCTACATGAAACATGGAGTGTTGACTAGATTTAGAATCTAAAACCATGTCACCAAATATGCCCCAGGTAGATTTGACTATTAGATATGCCAAATTTATATAGTGCTTAAATTTGGATTTTTTATTTTATTTTTCTTGTACACATCTTAAAATTATACAATATTATGTATTCTCTTTCCTAAAATTATAGGCATAAACTCTAATTTGATGTCTTCATATTATTTTGACCTAAATTTCAACAAATACACAATGAATAATTAATAAAATAAGTTATGGGTTGGGAGATATCAAGAGAGTTATAGATACATATCCTACATATTATAAATGTACCAAAAAAATTTCTTTGTGTCATGTATAAGGAATATCAAGCAAGGGTTTTGCCTTCTCTTTTATAGATGTGAAATGAAACTACTTAAACATTCTCTTAAAACCATTTTAAGTATAAGTGGATGATGCCATAAAGGCTTGAATAAATGTTTAGGTATCAATATTTTGGATCCATTGGAATTTTTCATAAAAATAAAAGATCAATGAAGTTCTTAACTTGAATTATGGATAAGGATTCACCATTTTCTCAATACTTTTAAGATACTTGACAAATGACTTAGGACCACTTGGTATAAATAGGGATCTCTAAGACATGACACATGCCAAGGTCGACCATGAAAATGTGTGAAAAAATAAAAGTTTGGTATGGGAAATCGGACTAAGGTGGAAATACCCACAAAAATGTAGGACATGTTCAACAAGTTGAAAAATATACTTGAGAAATTAAATGAACTGTAGAATCATTCCCAATAGTATTATATGTTCAAATGTGGAAATCTATTGTAAAAATCTATAAATCATGATCAAGACTATCAACACACACACACGCGTGCACACACACACGCGTGCACACACACACACACACACACACACACACACAGAGAGAGAGAGAGAGAGAGAGAGAGAGAGAGAGAGAGAGAGAGAGAGAGAGAGAGAGAGAGAGAGAGAGAGAGAGAGAGAGAGAGAGAGAGAGAGAGAGAGAGAGAGAGAGAGAGAGAGAGAGAGAGAGAGAGAGAGAGAGAGAGAGAGAGAGAGAGAGAGAATTTTGAATAAATATAGAATGATCAAAGGACACAGTGAGGCTAGTATGGGGTAGGAAAATTCCTTAAAATAGTAAATTGGAACAATCATGAAAAATGGTAAAAAACACTATAGAAAACCTTGGTTTTATACCCAAATTAGGTGTCTACATATTTCCCCTACTCTAATGTTTTTGTGTTAGTGAGTCCATGTATACATCAATGTATAAAATATAATTATTTGAAGCATATATTTTACATACCTAGGGAAGGATACATGAATTGGATGATGCTCAAGATAGGTTCCATCTACACAAACTTGTCATTTCTTGAAAAATATAACATACCTAAATTTAATGGACAATTATAACAAGTATTCAATGTAATCCATCTGCCATATTAAGTATAAAATATAAATTTATTATAAAATAGAAAACATGGGAAGAGGAATAAATACATCTGATGTTATGTGAACCATGTTATCATAGATATTACCCCAAAAATATCATTTCATTTATTCCACCAATTTTGATTTGAAGTTTATGGACAAGCACTAGATATCACTAATATTTCTCAAGGAGATCTAAAAAACCAAACCACTTATTGATCAGTGAAGTAGATAATATCATTCCAGTTAATGTTTGACACCTAAACTTTGATCAATTATTCTATGTTTCACACAATCTTTAAAAATATTTAAAATATCTTGATATATGTCCCCTTTTTAATGTGAGGGATTGAAAAACTTGTGCCTACACTAATTCATCTCAAAATAAATAGTTAAAACCACAACATGTCATAACATTATTTATTTAAAATCTTTGAAATCTTTGAAAAATCATATAAAAAACTTGTAACCTTCATGACATATCATCATAAAAAGCTTAATATTTAAATAGATAGATAAAAAACATGTCCAAGTGTCATTAGATAAAATAGATAACATCATAAAAATCTCAATGTGAATATTCATCCTCATGTGACAATGAGTTAGGGATGTAAATATATATACCCCAATGTTATCTTTACATAGACACACACACACACATGTGTGTATGTGTGTATGTGTGTACATACATATCCTATGTATGTATGTATGTATATATGTACATATATACACACATACATACTTGTGTGTGTGTGTGTGTGTGTGTGTGTGTGTGTGTGTAAATATACATACACATATACATATGCGTATACATATATATCATAGTAATAAATCTGAGGAGGTAAAAAAGGGCACATTTCCCCTAATGAAAAATTAAGGTAAGGGAAAATGTTATGCCCCCTAATGTATAAAACATGTCCTTATATGGAATAAAATAATGAAAAATACATATAAAAGTAGCACACCCTTAAATATTCATCTGTAGACACCTAATTTTGGTAAAATACTTTTTTCCATGGTCTCTTTTTATTTTTTTATTACACTTGGTCCACTTGTTTGTTTTTTGAGATTTTAGCACTTTTCCTACCCCACATTAGATTATTTTCAACTCTTGATCCTTCAAGATGTATTCAAAATTTATTTTTTTAGTGTTGAGCCTAATATATGGGTAAGTACATGGAATTGGGGGGCCAAAAGGGGTCTTAAGTGAACATGTTTTTTCTATTAAAAAAAAAAACTCAACTTGTATGGATTATTTGAGACACCTACTTTCAAAATTTAAAAATGTCATATGGACATGAATTGTATCATTTCGAGTCTAGTTTCTAAACTACTAAAAAAAATATATATATTTAAGTATAAGTAGATCAAACATCAAAAATTTGAAGAGATAGTACCATTTTTTAGAAAAATTAAAGTAGATAGATTTTTGTGTAGCCCATCATTTTTTGAGTATCATTTAGTTTTTTAAAAATCCTTTGGTGGAAAGTTAGATAAGATCATCTAGTTTTCAACCTATACTTTTTAAAAAATGAATTAATGAATAATTATTCTTTTATTAATTCACAAGTCAATAGGCTTTCAAATATGATCAATATGATAAAATACATATTAATATCAAAGACTTTGATGATGTACCACAACAATTTTTCGGTTCTATCACATTGGATATTGAGGTAGGGACCAAAATATTATCTACTCAGTTTCAATTCATGGATAATCATTTTCACTATAATTTACTATTGGATAGACCAAACATACATGCAATGGAATATACACCTTATAATTTATATCATTGTGTCAAATTTATACATGACATATATTTATATACGTTCCCTACTAATAATCAACCATTTAGATATTGTAAGATTATATATTTTACTATAGAGAAACACTCATAGTTATAAGCACCCCAATAGACTATAGTTTAAACACCAAGATCATACCTATAGAAAAAATACATACATATTATGTTGGTGAATACAGTTAAAATGATATAAAATTTTCAATACCCAAACATTTTATAATAACAACATTCAAGTAAAAAGGTATAACAGGAGGAGGATATACAAGAACTAAATTTATTATTAAATTTAGAAGATCCAAATATAATATCTATAAAATACATCAATGATGACTATGATGCTACCTCTGATGATGATATAAATGCAATACACATGAAAATTTATGATTATTTGTGTGGTTTAAATTTCACACTAGTCAGCGCAGGTGAATACAAAGATGATTCAAAGGGAGTCATTCAGGTGAGCATAGATAAAATAAAAAACAAAGATTTTTGATATTTATAAAAGGAAGAAAATTGTAATATATATACTAAAAAAAATACTACTTTATCAAGTGTACCATAGACTAACATATTCTTTAAATATAACATTACTAGAGAACAAGAGGCATAATACATAGAGTAGTGTATTATAGGGCTTAACAATTCACTATTCATAGATTTGGTTAATAATGTGGAGATCATGGATATATAACTAGTTATTGGAATAAAATCTAAAAGTTCACATGACAAACCACATGTTATGTTACATATTATAGTTGATAGAGAATTAATTGTTTTTCCAACATTAACGCATAGATCTACCAAAATATATAAAATCAAGAAGAAAACTAATTTTCTAATTTTCACAAAATATCAACGCATGCTATTGATACTTATTAAACATTAAAACATAAAATTCATAAATATATGAGTACATGCACTATTTATATCATAAAACCCATAATACCACCTACTAAGATTTAACAACATGATCAAATATGCAAATATTAAAAGCATCCAAAAGGGAATCCTTTGACTATTCAAGTTTATATTAAGAATGTATATAGACATAATGTGAAAATTGATGAGGACTCAAAGCCAAATATATATACACTTACATTTATTCAACACATAGGTCATGATCAAGATGAATTGTAAAAAAATATATTTCCAAGATTCAATAGGACATATTACAGTACCATTTTCATGTGGTCCCAAAGTTGTGGAAAATATTTTTTTATGTAAAAAATAAGTCAAGTAAGTGCCACATTGGATGAATAATGGTTGCATCAAATGGAAGCTATAATTTATAAATTACAAAATTGTCATACACTCACATTTTAGTACAGTACAATTTATATTCTTCATGATGAAATTGATGACAATCATAGATTATAAAATGAGAAGCAATGTTAATATTTGATTTTTACAAAAAACACACATGAATATTCCTAAAAAATAGAATAACATACTATATTCATGCATAAAATTCAAAACAATACAAAAGATAAGTATAAATTTATAGATCATGAGTGGCATGATGATCATAATGATGATGATTTATGGGGCTTTTTTCAATATTTGACAGCCAAAATTTTATATTATTCCACCAGATTGACCATTTCATTATCCACATCCTTTAAATGTGTTGTTTGATAATTGGACTATTAATTTAATATATTCAACATATAGAAAAGTATAACACTTTAAAAATATATAAAAATTTGGACCTATGCATGATGTGTATTTAAATTAGATCAGTTGATTCCTACTTCGATATATCTAATATTTATATATGTCCAATTGTATATCAAATATAATTCACAAGTTTACTTGAGTGAGTTGTATAAATATTGGTTGTCACTTCTAGATGTAGTTGTAGGTGGTAATGTTGTCTCAAACCTAGAAAATTTACACATACAAAACTGCTCTACTCTAGATAGTCACACATTCCACTGTTGTTTAAATCCAATAAACTTGTCCCAGTGAACACCTGATATAATTTATGATATCCAAACCATTAATAAGTGTTTAAAAAATAATTTATATCTTATCAAGTTCATTGGGGGCATATCTTACATAGTTTTTATCATTCTTTGACTATCCCTATTATTCATACTTAATTCAACACATTACATAAAATTTATTGTTATTAGATCACTTAAACTAACATTATTATCTCACTAGATACTTGAGTTTCTTAATTTACTAATATTAAAAATTTCTTATTTATATAATGTTCACTTATTCATGTGTGCTTATCATGTTCTCACTCTTTGCTTCATCCTTTGTGTGTATGCATTTTTATGAGTTGTGTATATTTGAACATGTCCTTTTTTTCATCTCTAATCCTTATTATGTGATTCTATATGGGTGAGTGACATTTGAACATGTCCTTTATATGAAACCCTTTGGCCTTATTGTTTGTTTTATGTGCTTTTGTGTGTGCTCTTTGTGTATATATCCTGGCCATTAATCTTATTTGTTATTGTTTGATCATTTATGATGCAATGATTAATATCATGTATCTACCCAATCTTATAATGCCATTATTCACATCATGCATATTTCATGAGTAGTTTTATTTAGTTTCACATACTCAATACTGATCATTTATTGATTATGTGTGTAATTTCTAACATCTATCTAGAAATTACACTACGTATGCTTGGTTATACATGTATCATACATAACTATTTTTATTAGATTATCAATATGCTGCCATGATCTCCAATGTTATAAATATTACTCTATATTTCAATTATTTCTATAACGTTGCTCACATAACCTTTTAATGTAAGTTGAGTTATTACACAAGATTCACAACTCATCTCAAAATAGGTGTCATGAACAATGGATTTGTCTTAAATATTAGGCTAAAAAAATCACTACAAACATATATAAAGACAATATTTTCTCAATTGATCATAGTTCGTACTAATTTTATACTCATAAATTAGTTTTAGATGGTAATGCACAATTTAGATAATAATATAACCCATAGCTATCCATAACAATGCACTTTCATCGCAGGAATAAAAAATAATGCTTTTAAGAATTCTTAGAATAATACTCAGTCTATAAAAAATAATTAGACTTACTTATAAATAGTATTTATATTTATTCATAGGTTGTCACATATTTTATTGAGACTTAGGGAATCATGTACGACATGTTTTCTAGAATATTACATAGTTTTACTTAGAAATCTAGTTGATTTTAATCAGTTATAAAAATAAATATGCTAATATATCAAATCAAGGGCATGTTCATGGCACATGATCACTTTATTACTCATTTTTTCCCTTGGTTTCATAAAAATGAATAGATACTCATGTCATTCTCTATGTTATACACACCAAACTCATAAAATAGTAGTTTTACACTAGCTTTGCACTAGTTTTTCACTCAAAATGAATCGTATTCTATTTACAAAGATTAATTTACCTTTTTACCCATTTTTTACACCAAAATTATTTATTAGAATTCATACATGAATTTTAAGCTACTCTACTACCTTGAATTATGTGATGATGGAATTAAACACATCTTGAGTTCTTAAGCACATTCTTATACCAAATGAGGATGGAGGAATGGATAGTCCAATCCAAGTGATTGAATGAAGAAGAAAATCTCCAAGGGTCCTCCCCTCTCCAATCACCTATTATGCACTATAAAATAGAATGGTTAACATACATAAAAAGGTGTATTCATTCCTTCTTATTTGATTTATAAGTTTCTTATCATTACTTTTAGATTTCCATCTTAAGAATTGATTTATACATGTTGCATTGCAGGTTTTTCATTAAGAATGGTCCAACATGTGGTCTAAATCTAAGCCTACTTGTCATAGGTAAGCTTAGGTATAACTCTCTTTATTTTACTCTAGTGCTTTCACAAAAGTTTCTAAGTTTTAGGTCTACCAATATGTCATTAATTAATCCCATGGAGGACATATGTAATGATTTATATTTGATTTGGAATTAGTTTGTTGGTATTGAATCATATTGAAATTCATCTAGATTAGATTGTGAGGTAGTTAAAGGTCTAATTTTTGGGTTTTAATTAGAATAAGGCCTCATAGTGGAGAACATTACATTTAGCTTCTCTATATACAACATTGTTTTCTACCTACATAACTTACAAATAATATGTGTCCGTCATGATCTTTTGATCTAGAGAAATTTGTAATCTTTATTACATGAAGATGACCCCCAAACTCTAGAGGATTAATGATGTGGTGTTGATCTTCCATATGAGAGTATTGATGAAGATGCATCTAGAGTTTTTTTATTGACATCAAATTTTTTTTCTTAATGGTAATGGTATATTTGTATTGTTACTAATTAGGTGTATGACTATTGACAGGGATAGTGAAACCATAAATAGGTGGAAGATTAATTTTTTTCACAATATAAATGAGCAAACACACTACCCAACCTAGATGTCACATCTCAATTTCTCTCTAGACTTGATAACCAATTAATTTATGGATTTTATGGTTAATTACTATTTTGATAAACTAGATTTTATATATTGGTGTATGGATAGTTATTTGCTGATTATTTGCATGATCGTTAACTTATTGAGTTCGTTGTACTTGTATGTTATGTACATGATGATCATGATTATTTAGTTCATTACATCAATATGTTATGAATTTTATCTTGATTTAGGCTAGCTATATTTGTTATTTTGAGGTAGATGTAGGATAGATTCCATCACTCAGACTATGATAGAGGGAGAGTATCATTAGAGAGGATAGAGTAGATGGAGGCATTGGGGGATGATAGAATGAAAAGTGAGAACACTGTACACACCACAAATAATAGAATCTACTTATTTTCATTATTTGATTTAGATAGATTTTAGTTTTTTTTTAATTATGTTTGATACATTTGAATATGGTTTCTCATTGTAAGAGTATGGTTGAAATTATTTTATGTTGTTTTACTTAGCTTATTTCATTTGATTATATTTCCTAAATGTTTATAGGCTGTAAGTAGTGTCTTTTTTATATAATACTTTTCTATAGAGGAAAAAAGGGACTCAATTACTCTGTATGTGAGATGTTTATTAATGTGGACTAAGTTAGAAAGTATGGGTTAAAGTTATAATTTGGAATGATCATAATGTTTAGCAAATGTGATAATTTTTAAATTATTATTTTGTTAAGTCAGTGTTAATTGTTATAATGTTTAAATGATTTTATCGAAAGTCATTTTTAATGTTCATAAAGATTAATAGGATTATCATTATGTGGAAATTTTATGAATTAGGGTTTTGGTTGGCAGTGACTTGAGATACATGTGCCACTATGTAAAATAGATACTTTTGTTTTATATTTTATGGGAAGATAGTAAGTCATTCTCAAAAAAATTCAATTATTTTTGGATGTATGGACTTATTCATTGAACTCATGAATATCACTATTATTTCTAGTGGAGATATTGGGGGATTTTGGTTAACAATAAAATAACATGCGTAAGGTTAAAGGATGGAAAAAATATGTGGAGACACATGGACTACAGAGAGAGGGAAGAAGGTGAAGGGGTAGAGGAAGATTGAAAGAGCATTCCCATTTTGGCATAGCTGAGTTATTTTTTACCATGTAGGAGGTTTTTTTGGTTAAATTAATAAGTTGTAATGTATGAATTAAATCAAAGAATCTAGTAAATCACTATGAATAGGGTTTCTTTTCATTATTGTGAAATTTGTAAAAATAAACTAGCATTATATACTTGGAACTGTGGATGGATCAACCATCCATAGAGACAAATATATGATTCTATGAACCCTAGTCTAATGGCTATGTTATGTGAATACTTTACTAAAATATTTGACCGAGTTTTAGTGAAGATAATTTTGTGTAATTTGGAAGGGTTAAATGAAAATGAGGAAATTCATATGAGTTGTGTAAACATAAAATATGAGTTTTAAAAGCATAGAAAATCCTTCTATAGATAACCAAGGTAAACTCATGAGTAAATGGTTTTATTAGTTTGAGTTTTAGTAAAAAATTGTCTTCTATTTAAGCTCATATATATATATATATATATATATATATATATATATATATATATATATATATATAAGCTGGAAAATTGTTATTTTTAAAATGGGTCATGATTTTGCATCAAAAACCCATGTTAGGGCATGGTTGGGTTTTTAGGGTTAAACTCATACTTTAAAATCTAGTTTCAAGTCATTCCTTTTTCATACAAATATAATAGATTGTTTTTATGACAAATTGGTCAAGTTTATTAAACCAAGGTTAGACATGCTTGTGTGTATGAAATATATTTGAGATGAAAAAATATAAATAATATGAGAAGTTATAAACCTATAGATAGGTATTAATATTTTCATATAAGTCACTTCAGCTTTAGAGATCCCTTTATGAGCATAAAACACAAGTACAATTTTGTTTCATTTATGAAACTTATAATGAATTGTATAAATATACATGGTTATATACATATAATCTATCGGACTCTTATTTGCTGACCTGTCAATATGTATGTATGTATATCTACACACACACACACATATATGTATGTATGCACGCACACACACACACACACGTATACATACATACATACATACATACATATATATATATGTATATATGTATATGTATATGTATATATATATATATATGTATATATATGTATGTATATATATGTATGTATATGTATATGTATATATATAGATGTATATGTATATGTATATGTATATATATACATATATACGTATATATGTATATATATATATATGTATATATGTATATATATATGTATATGTATATATATTTATGTATATATATATGTATGTATATGTATATACATACATATATATATATATATATACACATATATATATACATACATATATACATACATATATATACACACATACATACATATATGTATATAGACATGTATATATATTCATGTATATATACACACATGCATATATATATACATATACACATATGTGTATATATACATATGTATATATACATGTATATATTTGTATATATATATACACACATATATGTATGTATATATGTATATATACATATACATATACATACATATGTGTATATGCACATATGTATGTATGTGTATATATATACATATGTATATATATGTATATATATACATATATGTATATATACATATATGTATATATACACACATATATGTATGTATATATGTATATATACATATATACATATACATACATATGTGTATATGTACATATGTATGTATGTGTATATATACATATATGTATATATACATATATGTATTTATATACATGTATATACATATGTATATATACATATACATATATGTATATATACATATACATATATATATATATGTGTATATATACATATGTATACATATGTGTATATATACACAAATATATGTATATGTATATAAATATACACATATATACACACACACATATACATATACATATGTATATATGTGTCTATATATACATATATATCTACATATGTATATATATACATCTATATATACGTGTATATATATGTATATGCATATATATACATATATGTATATATATGTTAGAATAATGAATATTTAAACTTACCTAAGGTTAATAGGGTAAGTTATTTATTACCTAGGGTTAATTTTATTTACCTAGGTTAATTTTTTTTATTGTTGAGAATCTCTCAGCAATATATTTGTTCATAGTATGTGAAAACAAATAGTTTGTTTTCTCTATTTTGTAATCACAACAAATAGTTTGTTGTCATAAAACAAACTATTTGTATTATAAATACTTTAAAATCTATGACAAAATAATGAGAGATTAATGAGAGAATACATAGAATTTATAGGATTATCACCTATTTTTTAGGTGTGAGAAATTTATTTTATTCTCTAATATTATTTACAGGTTATTTGTTGTGGGTTCTTTCTCTTGGATTGATTTTGTGGATCCTGTGTATCTCCTGCTCATTCTTTCAATATATACATACACATATGTATATATACACACATATGTGTGTATATATATATATATATACATACACATGTGTATATATATACACACATATATGTGTATATATATGTATATATACATATGTATATATATACATGTGTATATATACACATATATGTATATGTATATACATATATATGTGTGTGTGTGTGTATGTATATACATATATGTATATGTATATATATACACATATGCACACACACACACACACACATACATATATGTATACACACACACACATATACATATACATATATGTATATACATGTGTGTGTATATATACACACACATGCATACATACATGTATGTATGTACACACACACATAAATATATACATACATATATATAAATACATATACATATACATGTGTGTGTACGCACACACACACACAAATATATACATACATATATATAAGTATATATACATATATGTGTGTGTGTGTGTGCACACACACACATACACAATTTAGGTTTATGGTGCACCTATTTAAATATGTATTATTGTATTAATATTGAGATTGAACCGTAAATGGTGATTTATGTCGATTGGTTATTTATTGTGGTTATATTTATGAGTTTCATTTTGATTACGAATAAGGATAGAGTTCCTTATAAATATAATATGGTTGTGTAACCTACTAAATACTATTATACTTGTAACATGAAATGATTTCTGCTAACCAATGTTAGTATAAATATATAAATCGGTTTATATTTTTAGATATGAAGATATAAACATGACTATGTATAGTAAATATTGTGTGTTATTTGAGCCATTAACATTTAAGTTGAAGTTTGTCGGTTTTAAGGAAATGGTGCCTAACCGTAACACTAAAGTTTACTCTCAATAGGATTTTGGAGATAGCTTAATATAGATGTATGTTTGAGCATGCATATAAATGTATACATGATATTCAGTATTATAGGTAGAATATTGTCCTAAATGGAGAATACTATATACTCATATGTATTATTTGTTAGATTTATAAAAATATAAATCATCAATAATAACAAAAGTCAATTTTTGTTGAGTATTGGAAAAGAAATCAATATAGTTTTCCATTCATATGTGCATATATAATTATATACATGATACGTATAAATGGTAGACAAAATATTATTTTACCTCAGGTATACCGTATGCTCATATGCATATATAAATGGACAATTAAATATGTTATATAACTAGAATGTTTAGGTGCATTTTATTACTGGAATTAACAAGGCTAAACTTAAATGTGTGTATAATGGTTTGAAGGAACTTCTAAATTTGTAGTAGTTATGAATAAATAGAAACCATATTAATATTGGTTAGTATATAAATAGTTTATTGATGTACTTTTGGTTATGAAAATAAAGTGCCTATAGAATGAGGTATTAACTAATGTTAGATAGATAATTAGCATTAAGCTAAGAGTTATATGTAAATAATTTTAATTAAAATTTGATTATTTGTTTTACTCGAATGGTATGAACGTTTCAAAATCTATTTATATAGCTGATATTATGCTTTAAATAAATTAGATGTTTAGAACTACTATGTTGCATTTGATGAAGTAAATGAAATTATTTGAGACTTTGTTGTATTATCACATATTATAGCTACATGTAAGAAAAAAATCATTATGAATTCTATTGGTTTTGATATTTTTAAATATATGAACCAATCTAGTAGTAATTACCCTAAATAAGTGAGTGTGATGGATTCCAATTACTTAATTAGTGTCACTAATATATAGATAAGGTGTAATCCGATTGAGTGGTGTGCATGAAAGGTATTGATCCTTGAGATCAAATAACTATAAGAAAATTTTGGCCATAGTAGTGTTTATTGTTAAACATTGTCATTTCATATTTTTGATTTATTTTACATGTTTTGTATGATATCATGTTAGAACAAGTTTTTTTTTATCTTACAGCACATGGGTTCTAGTATTCAATCTTGATTCTCACACCGTTTGATCCAAAACATAAAAAACTTTGGTTGAAAGATAATTCAAGAAACAAGAATAACACAATTCAAAATAATGTTATCTCTGAGAAGGGATGTTTTATTGATCAAATTTGCAGACCCAAACATATGCCTATCTCTGAGAAGAGATGTCTAATTTCCATTTCGGGTTACATCTTAATTTATACATGTTTTGAAGGTGGGAAGAGGATGTGGAAGGTCATCAATCTCGAGGGAGATTGAGTGGTTCGACTTCCACAATTTACAACAATACAAAATTCAAGGAATTACTATTTTTAGAAACTTACTATTTTTAGACTGCACTACTAAAATTGAAATTTGGGGCCCTTCCATTAGGTTTTCAGGGGTCAAAATTCATTGAGCAAAGCTCTATGCCATGTCACGACATTTTCCTCATTATTATATTTCTAATGGTTCAAATGACGAGTCAATTGGAGCTATGGTGCAAAATTTATGGCTCTCGAAAGTTTCATCATCAATTGGGGTGGACCCGTCACCCGAATTGTTGCCCGAATCACCGTCTTTATCTACCCATTCATGAAGAGAGGGTCATTCCATTGTTGGGAGATTGTGCATGGATTGATGGTCTATGGTTCATGTAGAAAATCACTCAAATAATGCTCTCCTTCCCCTCAATAGTGATTCACTAGTGACTACACTCATGATTACTTATGAATGATTTGAGTTCAATGAGACTCACATGGTTCAAAGAGAATTATATCATTATAAATTATTTTTAAGCTTTGTATTATGATAAAATTTTACTATTTTTTTATTATAGTAGTTGGTTGTAACATTGTATCATTTGTAGCTAAATTTGTAAATATGCTTATATGAAGCAAATACAATATTCATTTCTATTAGCAGTGTACGTCATCTTGTGATCATTAGCTAAATAAATTAGCTCTTGACCTTGATATTGCTTAGCTTAAACTATTGTATTTAATTAAATATCACTATGGTGTTAGTGTGATGGAATCTATAAACTAAATTAGTTTAAATGTTTTTAAAAAATTACTTTATTCTAGTAAAACCTAGTGGAATTGTTACATTATGGTATCAATGCTGAGGTTCAAACTCTAGGACTTAATGAGTCCACTAGTGAAAAAGTATTATCCTATTATATAAGAAGAATAATGGTGCATGTTAAACATAGAGGTGAGGGTACTTAAAACATCAACCCTCCAGTGGATCCAAATCAATTTTCTATTAAGTAAGATATGAAGTTGGATCAAATCCTTATAGACATGCATGAAAATAGGGACCAAATGAAGACCTTAGATTAGGAAGTGCATGGACATGTTGAGGAGAATATTCAAGAAGAACCTAAAGATCATCCTATTGAGTATTAAAATCCTCAATATCATAAGCATGAGGATGTGCCACAAGATGCAAGAGCTTAAGTAGGTGCAAAGTTGGCACTGGATATGAAAAAAGTGAATCCACCCAAGTTTGATGGATCCATTTTAGGAGATGGAGCTAAAGCATGGCTAATAGACATGGAAAATTATTTAAATATTCAAAATTACTCTGAGGCCACTAAGGTAGTATGTGGAACATATCAACTTTCTAGATAGGTATCAACATGATTGGTAAATAATAAGCTCAAAATGAACCTTGACTCTACCACTACCACTACCACTTAAGATCATTTTATGACATTATTTGGGTCACAATGGATTCCTCATCTATATTTTGATCAGAAACTGATAGATTTTCATAACCTTAAGTAAGGAGACCTTTTTATGAATGAATACTAGGATTAATTCACTAAGGTCCTAAAGTATGTCCCTTTGTATCAGGGGGATGAGAGGTTTTGAATTAAGAAGTTCATTATGGGATTAGAATCCTAAATGGGTTGTGATTTGGATGTGCATGGGCCATATGCCATGGATTAGGTCTTCAAAAAGGTAGTTAAGCAAGATCAAAAGACAAAATATCTTGATAAAGTCATATATAAATTCAAGAAGAATTTTAGAGGACCTAAAATGACTTTCAAAAATAGGAATTGGAAGAGGAGTGGAATGGAGACTCCAAGAGATCATTTAATAATCATAATTCTATATCTAACTGTAGCTTAGGAAATAAAAAACTTGAAAATTGTTTCAATGAAGGTTTCAAGGGGAACCAATAATCAAATAGGAGAGGGTGACTAGTGGATGTTTCATCTGTGGAGGTGTTCATTACCTAGAGAGTATACTCAAGGTAAATCATGTGGTAATAAAAAGAGTTTTACTTCATAACAAGGAAATTTTTAGTACAAGATTCATGTAGCTTTTGGTAATCATGAAGTTGAATTATAATCTTTTCCTATTGAACTGACAAGTTTTTTATTTGATCATTCAATTCAATTTTGATTGACACTAGGGATATTAAATGTTTTATTGCTCCTAGAATTCTTATTAAGTTGTCTATAAAATTTGGGATAATGGAAAATGCATGGTCAGTACAGTATAAGAATGAATCAAAGGTTAAAGTTGACAAGTGATTAGTGGAAAATAGGATCGTGTTACCTAAATTCACAATAATAGTGGTTATGTATGTTGCACCACTAGGGTTATATGATGTGATCCTAGGAGTAAATTGGCTTGCATAGCATAAAGCTAAAGTTTATGTCTATCTGAATAAGGTAGAGTGTTAAGATGATTTTTTTAAATCAGACACAACTATGCGAGAAAAGAGAGTTGAAGATTAAACAAACTTATACAATTCAACTCAAGAAGGCTCAGAGAAAATGATATCAAGAATTTATTGTTAAATTAAATGAGATGGAGTAATCTAAGGAAATATCAATTTAGAATTATGATTTTCTTAGTAATATTTAGGATGTGTTTCTAGAGAAATTTCCAAGATTACACCTAAACATGAGTTTGATTTTTTGATTGACATAATACCTAGATATGAACGACAATCCAAGGTGCCTTATAGGATGACAACTACAAAATTGGTTGAGTTGAAAGCTCAACTTCAAGAGTTGTTATAAAAAGGGTTGATTCTATCGAGTGTGTTAGTGTAGGGTACAATAATGGTTTTCATCAAGATTAAATATGGAATTTTTTTCCTGTATATTGATCACATGATGTTGAATAAAGAGACAATCAAGAATAAGTGTATGCTACCTCACATTATCTGATCTCTTTGATCAGATGTGAGGAGAAACAATCTTATCCAATATTGATCATCAGGAAGATATCATCAATTGATAATCCAAGATTCCTAAAATAAAATTCATAACCCAATATGGGCACTATGAATTCATAATGTTAAATTTTGGGTTAACAAATGCTCTAGCAACATTTATGAATCTCATGAGCAGTGTGTTCAAGGATTATATGGAACACTTTATGTTAGTTTTTCTTGATGATATCCTCATATTCTAAGAGTGAGGAAGAACATCTTCAACATCTAGAACTAGTTTTGTAGCAGATGCAGAAACACAAATTATATGGTAAGTTATCCAATTATGCATTTCTTCAAAGAGGAAAATGAAATTTTGAAACACATTATCTCCATGATTGGAATTTCAATTGATCAGATGAAGATAATATCCATAATGGAATGGACAACACCTAAAAATGTGCATGAGGTGATGAGTTTTATAGGATTATCAAGTTATTACAAGAAATTTGTTCTAAATTTCTCAATGATAGCTAACCTTATTACCTCTTTTTAGTAGAACAATTATATTTTTATTTGGTTAGATAAGTGTGAAAAATCCTTTTAGGAGATGAAAATGAAGCTTACATTGGCACCTGTGCTAGGATTTATTCATCTTAATGGTCATTTCTGACTAATCTTGGATGCATCTAAGGATGGACTTCAAGGTGTTTTTATACAATATGGTTTAGTTGTAGCATACAAGTCTAGGAAGCTTAATTATTATGAGGTAAATTATGCCACTCATAATCCGGAACATCCTGTAATAGTGTATGCCTTAAAAGTTTAGAGGAAATATCTATTGGGGAAACTACTTGAGATCAAGACTAATAACTTGAGACTCAATTATATATTTACCCAAATGAACTTGAATACACATCAGATAATTTGGTTATAATTATTATCTAATTATGATTTTGATATTAGCTATATCAAGGGTAAGGAAAATTGAGTTACATATGCCCTAAGTCATAGAAGGTACATAGTATCCCTATATACTATTAGGATTAATTTACATGATCAGTGGATTAAATTCTCTCGAAGAGATGAATTCTATGAGTAGGCTAAGAAATCATTGCCAAAGAATTATTAGATTCCCAGGTTTAAAGGATTCAAGTTGGAAAGTGATGGTGTTTTGAGGTACAATGGTTGATGTATGTGCCTGATAGAGAGAATTTGAATATAATAGTGTTAAATAAATTGCACAATGCCCATTATTCAGGTCATCTTGGAGTAAAAAATCACATGGTTGAGCTAAGACCTCTTTATTTTTAGAAATGGACTAAAAAGATCAAGAAAATTTTGTATCTCAATGTTTAGAATGTCGGCATGTGAAGGCTAAGCATGTGCCTCTAATAGGATTGTTATATCCTCATGATATATAGGAATGGAAGTGAAAGGTAATTAGCATGGACTTTATCTAAGCTTTTTCATTATCATATAACCATCATGATATGATCTTGGTGGTAGTTGATAAACTAAACAAGGTAGACCACTTCATACCAATTAATTTGACTAATGATGTACCTAAGATTTTGAATTTATTCATGAAAGTGGTACACCAATTGCATGAATTTATGGAAAATATCATTTTTGATCAAGATCTGACAATGACATCTAGATTTTGGTTTCCTTTGAATTTAGCTCTGGGTATGCAATTGAATTTCATTACTAAATATCACCCAAAAATAGATGGACAAATAGAGAGGGTTAACCAAGTTTTACAAGATCTCCTTCAAATTTATTGCATGGATTAGAAATATATGTTAGAGGACTACCTTCCATTGATTGAGTTCACCTACAACAATGCATATCAATCAGCAAAAAAATTGTTCTGTTTAAGGCATTATATGGAAGAATGTGTAGAACACCAATCAGTTGGGATAAGTTACAAGAGAGAGTGGTTTTTGGACTTGAAATGCTTGTAGAGATGTAAGAGCAAGTTAGAGAAATCAGGCAAAGATTGGCTGAGGATAATTATAGATAGAAAAGTTATGTTGATCTGAAAAGAACAACAAATCAATTTTTTATTAGTGATAAAATATTTCTATGGGTTAAGCCTCAAAAAATATTAATTAAGTTTGGTAAATCAATGAAGTTTTCACCAAGATATGTAGGACATTTTGAGGTTTTTGAAGTGATCAATCATATAGTGTATAGGATTGCTTTGCCATCGTATCTAGCTCTCTTACATAATGCTTTTGATGTTTCCTATCTTAAAAAGTATGTTGTTGATCCTTATCATGTATTGGATGGGAATACATTATAGGTTCTGGATCCTAGGGTGGTCATAGTAAAACTAGTTAGAATAATTGATATTCACAAACTTAGTTTGAATAAAAAAGAAGTGTCACAGTGTAAAGTCTAGTAGGACCAATATTCTAAAGATATTTCCACCTGGGAGGATTATGATGAGTTATATAGGTTGTTTCCACATTTTTTTACTTAATATTTTATTGGATATTATTTAATTTTATATTAAATAATGTTTAATTTTAGAACTATTATTGGAATAAGTGTCATTGGGATGATGACCAGCTTTAGGGGGAAGGACGTTACATCCTAGTTTCTCTCTAGACTTGATAACCTATTAATTTGTGGATTTTATGGTTATTGGCTGGTTAATTACTATTTTGATAAACTAAATTTTATATATTGATTTATGGATAGTTATATGTTGTTTATTTTCATTATTGTAACTTATTGAGCTAGTTGTACTTGTATGTTAAGTACATGATGATAATGATTATTTAGTTCATTACAATAGTATGTTATGGATTTTATCTTGATTCAGGATAACTACCTTTATTTTTTCAAGGTGGATGCTAGATAGATTTTATCCCTCAAATGATGATGGAGAGAGAGTATCATCAGAAAGGATGGATAAGATGGAGGTGTTGGGAGATGATAGAACCAAAATTGAGAACCCTACACACACCATAAACAAGAGAATTTGCTTATATTAATTGATTGATTGAGATAGCTTATAGTTGCTTTCAATTTTTATTATTTTTGTTTCATTTGAATCTAGTTGCGTGTTGTAAGAGTATGGTTGAAATTATTTTATGTTTTCTTACTTGCTTATTTCATGTGATTATGTTTCTTGAATGATTAAAGCTATAAGTAGTGTCTTGTTTATATGATAATTTACTATAGAGGAAAAAAGAGACTCAACTGCTTTGTATGTTAGATGTTTATTAGTGTGGACTAAGTTATAAATTATGGGTCAAAGTTGAATTTTGGCATGATCATAGTGTTTAGAAAATGTGACAATGTTTAAATGATTAGTTAATGTTCATAAAGCTTAATAGGATTATCATTATGTGTAAAATTCATGAATTAGGGTTGGCATTAACTCGATATATGTGTGCCATTATGCAAAACAAACACTTTTGTTTTGGATTGCATGGGAAGACAATTAGTCATGCCTAAAATTATGCAGTTATTTTTAGATGCATGGACTTATTCATCGAGCTCATGAATATCACTATCAATTCTGGCAGAGATATTTGGGATTTTGATTAACAATAAAATAGCATACAAAAAGTTAAAAATGGTAAAAATATGTGGAGACACATGGATTATAGAGAGAGGGAAAAAGGTGAAGGGTTTGAGGGAGATTGGAGGAGCATTACCAGTTGGGCATAGTCAAGGTCTTCTTTACCAGGTAGGAGGTTTTTTTGGTTAAATTCATAAGTTGTAATGTACGTATTAAATTAACAAATCTGCTAAATCACTATAAATAGGGTTTCTTTTCATTATTATGAAATTGTTAAAAAAAACAATAGGGTTATATACTTGGCATTAGGGATGGCTCTACCATCCACAAAGCTAAATATATGACTATGTGAACCCTAGTCTATTTACTATATTCTATGAATTATTTGCTAAAATATTTAACTGAGTTTTAGTGAAGATAATTTTGTGTATTTTGGAAGGGTTAAATGAAAATGGGGAAATTTTTATGAGTTGTGTAAACATATAAGATGAGTTTTAAAATGGTATAAAACCATGCTATAGATAACCAAGGTAAACTCATAAGTAAATGGTTTTATTAGTTTGAGTTTAATTACAATTTTATCTACTATTTAAGTTCAGTCTTTAATAAATAGAAATGAATCATTTTATTCTTTATACATATATGTTGGTAAATTGTTATGTTTAAAATGGGTCATGATTTTGTATCAATAACCTAGGTTAAGGTATGGATGGGTTTGTAGGGTTAACTAACACTTCAAAAACTAGTTTCAAGTCATTGTTTCTTCATACAAATATAATATCTTATTTTTATGACAAATTAGTCAATTTTATTAAACCAAGGTTAGGCACAAGTGTATGGAGTTGGTCTAAGATGAAAAACTATGAAGAATATAGGTAGTTGTAAATCTATATATAGGTATTAATGTTATCATATAAGTCATTTCAGCTTCAGGGATCCCTTTCTGAGTAAAATAACACAAGTATCATTTTGTTTCATTTATGAAACTTATAAAAAATTGTATAAATATACATGGTTATATACATATAATCTACATGACTTTTATCTACTCACATGGTGATATATATATATATATATATATATATATATATATATATATATATATAAATGTATGTATATGTATATGTATGTATGTATGTATGCATGCATGCATGCATGTACGTATGTTGTTCAAGTTTAATACATACATACATACATTGATATATATATATATATATATATATATATATATATATATATATATATATATATATATATTAATGTATGTATATGTATATGTATGTATGTATGTATGTATGCATGCATGCATGTACGTATGTTGTTCAAGTTTATGGTACACCTATTTAAATATATATCATTGTGTTAATATTATGATTGAACTATAAATGGTGATTTATGTCGATTTATTATTTATTGTGGTTATATTTGTGAGTTTCATTTTAATTATGAAGAAGGATAGAGTCTCTTGTAAATATAATATGGTTGTGTAACCTACTAAATACTATTATAATTGTAGCCCAAAATGATTTTTGGTAATCAATGTTAGTATAAATATATAAATCCATCCATATTTTAAAATATGATTATATATGTGTAGTTGTGTATAGTAAATACTATGTTCTATTCGAGCCATTGACATTTAAGTAGTGGTTTTTGGGTTTTAAGGAAATGATGCCTAGCTGTAACATTAAAGTTTACTCTCAATAGGGTATTGGAGATAACTTAATATAGCTGTGTGTTTGAGTATGCATATCAATGTATACATGATACTCAGAGTATGAATACCAATGTATACATGATACTCAATATTATAGTTATAATACTCTCCTAAATGGAGTATACTATATACTCATATGCATTATTTGTTGGATTTTAAAAATATAACTCATCTATAATAACTAAATTCAATCTTTACTAAATATTTGAAAACAAATTAATATAGTTGTCTACTTGTATATGCATATATAATTATAGACATGATACTCATAAATGATAGATTGGATATTATTTTAGCTCGGGTACACTGTATGCTCATATGCATATACGGATGGACAATTAAATATGTTATATAAATAGGATGTTTAGGTTCATTTGATTACTTGAATTAACAAGGCTAAAATTAAATGTGTGTATAATGGTTTGAAAGAACTTATAAATTTTTAGTAGTTGTGAATACATACAAACCATCTTAATACTGGTTAATATATAAATAGTTTATTGATGAATTTTTAGTTATGGAAATAAAGTGGCTATAGAATGAGGTATTAAATAATGTTTGATGGATAATTAACATTAAGTGAAGAGTTATATATAAAAACTTTTACTTAAAGTATGATGCTTTGTTTTACTCAAATGTTATGGTGTTTTGAAATTTATTTATATAACACAAGGTTGTAGTTTTCACTCTTGATTGTCACATCATCTTTATCTACCCATATTTGAAGGGAGGGTCATTCCCTTATTAGGATATTTTGCATGGGATCGATGTTTCATGGTTCATGTGGAAAATTACTCAGATGATACTCTCCTTGCCCTCATCAATACTTCACTAGTGACTATACTCATTATTACATATGAATGATTTGAGTTCAATGTGACTCACATGCTCCAAGGAGCATTGTATCATTGTAAATTATTATTATGCATTGTATTATGTTGAAACTTTAATATTGTGCTATTACAATAGTTGGCTTTAACATTGTATCAGTTGTGGCTAACTTTGTAAATATACTTTTACGAAATAAATGTAGTATTCATTTTTATAATCATTTTACTTGATCTTGTGATCATTCACTAAATAGATTATTCATTAACCTTGCTATTGGTTAGCTTAAACTAATGTATTTAGTTAAAGATCACTATGTTATGGTTTTAGTGTGATGGAATCTGTAAATTAAATTAGAGTAAATGTTTTAAAAAAAACTACCTTATTATAGTAAAACCCAATGTCATTGTTACAATAGTAGTGCATATTTGTCAAACATTTTAGGTTTCACATGGAATATGGCCTCACATTGGAAAAGATCAAATTTAGCTTGTCTGGATATGACATTTTTTTTACCTATGTAACTTTAAAATATTACATCTTACTCCATAGAATTAGCATTCTATAAAATCAAAGTACATAATAAAAATAATTTATGATATATCTTCACTTTACAAAACCCTAATTTATGAAAAAAAAATATTACATCCCTTATATTGTGGAAACATCTTTGATGGATTGTTTTCTATTGTTATAGGTGGAGGAGGACATCATGAGCCCTAATTTTATTTTGACAGGGATCCATGTCTAATGAGTGGCTCAAATCTACATTAGAATGTTATTAATGTGTAGCATCTTGTAGTTTATATTCATCCATGTTATGAATATATTAACATTTATAGGAACTAAACTAGGGTTAACAATGTTGTCCCAAAAAAAAAATATCACTCATTTTTGGAACAACATTTGAACTATTTTGGTCTTACAGACCAAAATTGTCTCTTCCCTTTTCAAAATTTGTCTTGGGCATTCAAATTCCTCATTTTTTAAGCTTCTCAAGTAAATCTATGGACTCTGCAGGTAGGTTCATTTCTACAGGTTCAAAGGCTTCTGCAGGTGGTTTTAGTCAAAAGAATCAATTTTCAACACTTAGTCATTTTTTGGGATTGGTTCAACACCTTGGTTCAATCGAGAATCTCCATCGGCAAGCATCTAAGCACAACAAGAGGCTTGAACAATTAAACCATTGAACCACTTTGGTTCAAAGGTTCAATGGGTTCAAGGTTCAACAGGTTCAACATCATTGGCAAGAGTTAAGGACTTCATCAAGGTTCAAAGTTCAATCACTTCAATTGGTTCATCGGCTTCAAAACACAGCCAAATCAAGGCGACTTAAACCATTGAACCACTTTGGTTCAAAGGTTCAATGGGTTCAAGGTTCAACGGTGGGTTCAATCAAATGGTTCGTCAGTCGGTTTGAAGCTTTTTTTGAACTGTTGAACCAAAACTTGGTTCAACGTCATGGTTCAATGAACATGTTCAACGTTTTGGTTCATCCTTTGGTTCAAAGTCAATTGGTTCAATGGTTGGTTCAAAAACATGGTTCAAAGGCAAGTTCAATGTTTGGTTCAATGCTTAGTTCATTAGCTTGGTTCATTCAATTGAACCATCGGCTTGAACCATTTTTGGTTCAACTGATTGGTTCAACATCTTGGTTCAACGGAATGGTTCAAAGCCGTAGTTCAAAGGAACAGTTCAAAAGGCAAAATTTTAAAGGGCTTATCGAAGGACAAGTGCCCATGTGGAGGACACTTAATGGACAAAAACACCCTTTGAAAGGGTTATTTTCAAGGAAATAGTTAAGTAAATTCCTTTAGATTTTTGTTTAAGATACTTCAAAAATATCAAGGCAAAGAAGCAATTCCTTCGAGCAAAAGTTCGAAGGAATATAGAGACGCTGTAGGCCAAAATACCCCAAAGGAATTTTCAAATAATGAGTCAACATTTCTGTGGAATTTTTGTTTGCAGGAATTTTCCCTAGAATTTTTGTCCCTAGGAATTTTTCCCAAGGAAAATGTGCTCAATAAAGCACGAGAGGAAACATCCACAGGAGAAAACTCAAGAATTTGTCTGTGGGAAAATCTCGTGGGATTTGTTTGTGAGAACTGCCAAGGTGAAGGCCACTGAAGGACCCCAAAGGGTAGGTGCCCTTGTAGGGGACTCTCAGCTGCCAAAGTGAAGGACATTTTCATGAAGCCCAAAAGAAGAACTTAGCTACCTGCCAAAAACAAGCAATCTGAAGGAAGAATCTAGCGACCTACCATTCAAAGACTACCCAAAAGATAGATACCCTTGTGAGAGGCTATTCCTGACACAAAATGGGTCATTTCTTAAGACTCAAAAAGGCAAGTCTAATCTGGAAAAATTCCAAGCAAAAAGCTGAAAGAGGATCAAGGGGTGATGCACTCGAATACGTCAAATTCAACACAACAAACTAGTCGTTGAAAACATAATGACGGGTGCACAAATGTCAAATTCAAGACAACAAAAAAACTATTGATTATTTGAACCTACAGACCATAATGCATTCACAGACTTTAATACCAAGACCAACAAAAAACAAGGAAGGAACAGAATAACAAACTGAATCCAGGACCCAGTTCAATTAACCGAAAAGGAGGAATGATGAAGGTAAGATCAGATCACCAGGTGGACATTGAAAGTTTCACACTTTCAATAAGCATGACTTATTTCCCTACATTGATAAAATCAAATGGGTAAAAAACCCCTAAGTCCCAACTTGTCTTCTTAACATATTCCAATGCAACATGATGTGTTACTGTTCCCAAGTCCTTCTTGAAATGGCTATATAAGGGACTTTCTTGTTATTGTAAATGGATATCTTTTTTGACAATTAGAATGAAAATCTACCTAAATTGTAAGGCATTACTGAGACTTTGAGCTCAGATTGCTGATCATATTTTGTTGATGGAATAAGAAAGCAAGTGACTTTTCAGACTTTGTGCTATGATATCTTTGTTGTTGAGGAAACTATTCTTATGTCTTTTTCCTTGATTTATTTTCTATTCCTTTAATTCAGCAAGCAAGATTAGTGAAATTAGTCAAAAAGGTGTCTTGAAGAGTCAACTATGGAGAGACTTTGTGCCCCCATAATTACCTTTTAGTGTGTTTTCTTTTCATTTCTGTGTCAAGGACTTTGAGAAGACTTTGTGCTCTCATTGTTCTTCATATCTTACTCTTGAGCAATCCAGGAGAAGACTTTGTGCTGCATCTCAATTTGCTAGTTATTACATCTTTTGCTAAATTTTGTTGTTTCTACTTGGAGTATTCTTGTGGCTTGCTGAATAGTACTTCTGAAAGAAGAGGAGTGCTTTGTTTCATTTTCCTTGAATTTCTCCTATGATCTACATCCATCATCTCTGAAGAAAGAGAGATGGATGATTTGTCCTACCCTTAAGTATTATTATATATATATATATATATATATATATATATATATATATATATATATATATATATATATATATATAAGGAACCTCCCCTTGATGAGAGGAGAGATCAATCTCCTTTTGATTTGGTAAAAACTGCACATTTGGATGACCAGTCTTCCTACTTTGGCTGATCAGGCCTATTTTGTTTATCAGTATGCTAATCGAAAAAATATTCAACCAACAAACAACATATATAAAAACCAAACTTAGACCTCTAGAAGAAAGGGCAAGACCTACAAATCATGCAAGTGATGAAATATTTTAAGGTGAGTTGAGCAGTGATGGTGAAGGGAAATGATAGTATATTGGAGGTGGTATCTTATCCCAAAGGGACCATAACCATACCTCTCTAGAAACCCATGAAATTTGACCTTGACCCTCCTTTTATGCACATAATATTTAGAAACAATAATCATATATTTCTATTGTAGGTGAATGTATAGAATGAGATTATGTGTTCTTTCATACAACATGGAAATGTATTATGCAGTGACAAAAGGTTTCAAGGTAAGTTGAGTAGTGATGGTGAGGGGTAACAACATGATATTTCATGTGATATCAAACACCACATAGCCCATGTCATATACCAAATGTAGATTCAAGATAGTTATTGGATTTATATGGCTTACACACATTGTAAAGGGGTATGTAGCTTGAAAGGTGGTAACATATTTGATTGATCATTTTATATTTTCAAGGGTTAACAAAGATGTCATGAGCACTAATTTGATTAAGACAAGGCTTCACATCTGATGAGTGGCTTGAATTCATATTACAATGTTATTTATGTATGGATATAACATTGAGATATGAGAGTCTATCTTATAGCTTATGTTCATCCATGTTGTGATTAAATTATCTGGATTAATTAAATCATGCTTAAAAACATACAAAAACACCAAAGTTGGACCGTTGGAATAAAAGACAAGGAAATAAATAACATGCAAGTGGTGAAATATTTCAACGTGCATAGGCAACGATAGTGAGTGGCTATGATAGAGTATTTGAGGTGATACCATATACACTAAGGGGCCATATTATACACCAAACCTAGAATCAATGTAGTGGTTGGGTTTAGATGACATGCATCACCCATTACAACGGGGGCCTTAGCTTGTAGGGTGGTGATATCTTTGATTTGTATTTTTTTATTATCAATGTTGGATGAGGATGTCATTAGAGCTGATTTGATTGAAATAAGATTCCATTTGATTGAAACAAGATTCCATCATTTATGTGGACTTAAAGCAACAATACAATGTCGTTAATTTGGTGAAAATACATTGAAGTCTTAGAGTCTATCTCATTACTTCCAATCATCCATATTACCAATATATTGACACCTTAAAATAATAAATTACATCCCTTTCGATATTCCTTACACCATCAAAACAACTTCTCATAAATAATCTTAAAATATTGTAACACCTAAAACCACATGATTTAAACTTATAATCTACTCCAAATTTTTTTTTATTCATCACTAAATCAACTATGATGTAGGTTAGACAAACACAAACATACAAGTTATTTGAACAAGCTCTTGTTTATTTAAGTTTTCTACTTGGCTGTACATGACACATTTTTTCTAGAGTAAATGAAAAGTAGACACATTCTTTGTATGATAAAGAAAGGTGTGACTTTGGAGTATTAAACATAACACATTTTACATGGTAAATACGAGATGGTGACATTACAATAATTGATATACAAACAAATATGAAGATGCCAGTATTTTGGATTTTTGTGTTCTATAAATTGAGTATACAGAGAATTTATAGATCACTACACACCAAGATAATATTATATAGTTATTTTATCAGAGTGTGCTTGCTTTAATTATAATATGAAACTAGGGACTAAATCAAGGCCTTAGAATAGGAAGTACATGGACATGTTGAGAAGAATATTTAGAAAGAACCTGAAGAGCATTCTTATGAGAAATAAAATCCTCAATAGCATAGGCATGATAATGTGCCACAAGGTTTGAGAGCTCAAGTAGGTGCAGAGATGGCACAAGATATGAAAAAGGTGAATCCACCCAAGTTTGATAGAACTATTTTAGAATATGGATTTGAAGCATAGCTAATAGATATTGAAAATTATTTTTAGATTTAAAATTACTCTAAAGTCACTAAGGAAGTATGTGGAGAATATTAGCTTACTATATAAGAAACAACATGGTGGGTAAATAAGAATATTGAGATGAACCTCGACTCTACCACCACCACTTGGGAGTAGTTCATGACATTGCTTAGGTCACAGTGGTTTCGTCAACTATATTTTTATTATAAGCTCATATATTTTTTGAACTTTAAGTGAGGAGACCTTTCTATGAATTAATAATATGATCAATTCATTTAGATCCTAAAGTATGTGCCTCAGTATTAGGTGGATGAAAGTTTTTGAATCAGGAAGTTCATTATGGGATTAAAACCCCAAATTGGTTATGATTTGGATGTGCATGGGCCATATACCATGGATCAGGTCTTTAAAAAGGTAGCTAAGCAGGAGAAAAAGCTAAAACATCTTACTTATGTCAGATATAAATTCAAGAAGTTTGGAGGACCTCAAATGATTTTCAAAAAGAAGAATTGGAAGAGGAGTGGAGACTCCAAGAATTCATTTAGGAATTAGAATGATCATTTTAATAGTATCTTAGGAAATAAGAAACCTAGAAATGGTTTCAATGGAGCTTCTAAGGGGAACTAACATTAAAATAGGAGAGCGTTGACTGGTGGACATTTCATCTATGGAGGTGTTCATTATGTTAGAGAGTGTACTTAAGGTAAATCATATGGTAAGAAAAATGGTTCTGCTTCACAACAGGGAAATTTTGAGTAGAGGATTCATGTATCTTTTTACAATCATCAAGTTGAATTCCAATCTTCTCCTATTGAACTAAAAAGTATTTTATTTGATCATCTAATTTCAATTTTGATTGACACTAGGGATACTAAATGTTTTATTTCTCTTAGAATGCTTATTAATTTGTCTATAAAAGTAGGGATTGTGGCATATACATGGTTAGTATAGTATGTAAATAAATCAAAGGTTAAAGTTTATAGGTGGTTAGTGAAAGTTGAGATTAGGTTACCTAAGTTCACTATAATATTGGATCTATATGCTACACTGCTAGGGTCATATGATGTGATTCTAAGATTAAATTGGATTGTGGAGCATAAAGCTAAGGTTGATTTTTATCTAAAGAAGGTAGAGTGTCAAGATGATTTTATAAATCAAACATAGCTTTAGGTTGAGAAATGAGAGTTTAAGCTTAGGAAAATTTATATAATTCAACTCAAAAAGGCTCAGAGAAAAAGATATCAAGCATTTATGTTAAATTAAATGGGATGGAGTAATCTAAGGAACCATCCATTGAGGATTATAGTTTTATTAGTAACTTTCAAGATGAATTTCCATATAAATTTATAGGATTACCACTCAAATGTGAGTTTGATTGATCAATTGACATAATAACTAGATTTGAGCCACAATCTAAGGTGCCTTATAGGTTGACAACTATAGAATAGATTGATTTCAATGTTCAACTTTAATAGTTGTTATCGAAAGGGTTGATTTAACTGAGTGTGTCACAATAGGGTGCACCAATCATGTTCATCAATAATAAATGTGTTAATTTTTTCTTGTATATTGATCACAAGATGTTGAACAAGGTAATAATCAAGAACATGTGTATGTTACCTTGCATTGTTGATCTCTTTTATTAGATGTGATAAGAAACAATCTTCTCCAATATTGATCATGGAGAAGGTATCATTAATTGAGAATTTGAGATTAGGATATTCCCCAAACAACATTTATAACCCAGTATGGGCACTATGAACTAACAATGTTGACTTTTGGGTTAACAAATGCTTTGGCAACATTTATGAATCTTATGAACTATGTGTTTAGGGATTATCTGGAACACTTGGTGTTAGTTTTACTAAATGATATCAATTTTGAGAGGGAGGAAGAACATATTCAACATTTAAAACCAGTTTTGTAGCAAATGTAGAAACACAAATTATATGGTAAGTTGTCTAATTATGCATTTTTTCAAAGAGTAAAGAGAAATATTTGGGACAAAATATCTCCATGAATGGAATTTCAATTGATCTGGAGAGGATAAGAGCCATAATGAAATGGACAACACCTAAAAATGTGCATGAGGTGATGTATTTCATGGTATTATTAGGTTATTATAAGATTTTTTTTCAAAATTTATCAAAGATAACTAACCCAATTACCTCTCTTGAGTATAAGAATCAGAGTTTTATTTGGTCAGATAAGTGAAAAAAGCCTTTTAGGAGATGAAAAGAAGGCTTACTTTGGCACCTATATTAAGATTTATATATCCTAATGGTAAGGTCGTAGTGATCACGGATGCATCCAAGGATGGAATTCGAGGATTTTTTATACAACATGGTTCATTTGTAGCATATGAGTCTAGGAAGCTTAATCCTTATGAGGTAAATTATTCCCCTCATAATCTGTAACATGCTATAATGGTGCATGCATTACATGTTTTGAGTAATTATCTATTGGGGAAACTACTTGAGCTTAAGACTAACAACTTGGGACTCAAGTATATCATTACCAAACTAAAATTGAATACATGTCAGAGACATTGGTTATAATTATTATATGATTATAATTTTGATATTAACTATATGAAGGGTAAGGAATATAGAGTTATAGATGCCCTAAGTCATAGAAGGTACATAGTAGCCCTGACTACTATTAGGAGTATTTTTCATGATTAGGTGATTAAATCATCTCTAGATGATAAACTCTATGATTAGGCTAAGAAAGCATTTTCATAGAAATATTAGATACCAAGTCTAAAGGATTCAATTTGGAGAGTGATGGTAGTTTGAGGTATAATTGTAGGATGTATGTTTCTGATAGAGATAATTTTAGGATAACAATGTCAAATGAATTGCATAATTCCCCTTATTCAAGTCATCTTGGATTTAAAAAGCACATGGCTAAGCTAAGACTTTTATATTTTTTGGAAAAAGATTAAAAAGAATGAAGCAAATTTTGTATCTTAGTGTTTATAATGTTAGCATGTGAAGGGTGAGCATGTGCATCAGACATGATTGTTATATCCTCATGATATACTAAAATGGAAGTGATAGGTAATTAGCATGGACTTTGTCCAAGGTTTGTCATTATCATAGAACCATCATGATATGGTATTGGTAGTAGTTGACAAACTAACCAAGGTAGATCACTTCTTACTAGATAATTTGACTGATTATGTATCTAAGCTTTCAAAGAGATTCATGAAAGAGGTGCCAATTACATGAATTTTTAGAAAATATCATTTCTAATTGAGATCCTAGAATGACCTATAGATTTTGGTTGTTATTGAATTTAACTTTGGGCACACAATTGAATTTCAGTACTACATATCACCCAAAAATATATGGATAAATAGAGAGGGTTAACCAAGTTTTACAACATCTCCTTTGAATATATTACATGGATCAAAAATACAAGTGGGAGGACTACCTTCTATTTATTGAGTTCACCTACAAAAATGCATACCAATCAGTGTTTAAAATTCTCCATTCAAGGAATTTTATGGAGGTGTAGAACATTAATTGGTTGAGACAAGTTAGAAGATAGAGTGGTCTTTGGACCTAAAATGCTTATGGAGATGGAAGACCAAGTTAGAGCAATCAGGGAAAGATTAGTTGAGGCCAACGATAGATACAAAATTTATGTTGATCTGAAAAGAATAAAAAGTCAATTTTATATTAGTGATAAGTATTTATGTGGGCTAAGCCTAAAAAAATCTCAAATAAGTCTGGTAAATCAGTGAAGTTTTCACCAAGATATGTATGACCTTTTGAGGTTATATAAGTGATCAATCATATAGTTTATAGGGTTTCCTTATCACCAACTCTAGCTCTCTTACATAATGTTTTTCACATGTTATATCTTAAAAAGTATGTTATTGACCCTTCTCATGTATTGGATATGAATGCTTTATAGGTTCTAGATCTTGGGTTGGTCATAGTAGAACCAGTCAGAATACTTGATAATCATAAACTTAGTTTGCATAATAGAGAAGTGTCATAGTGCAAGGTCTAGTGGGACCAATATTTTGAAGATACTTCCACTTGGGAGGAGTATGATGAGTTATATAGGTTTTTTTCCATATTTTTTAACTTAATATTTTACGAGATTCTATTTAATTTTTTTTGAATAATGTTAAATTTTGTAACTATTATTGGAATAAGTGTCATTGAGATGATGACCATATTTAGGGGGAGGATGTTACATCCTAATTTATCTTTAGTCAAAATAACTTATTGATTTATAGTTTTATAGTTATTGTTTGGTTAATTAACAGTTTAATAAATTGGATTTGATATACTGATGTATGGAAAGTTATATGTTGATTATTTTCATGATTGTTAACCTATTTTGTTATTTTTACTTGTATGTTGTGAACATGATGATAATGATTATTTAGTTCATTGCATAGTATGTTATGGATTTTATCTTGATTCAAGATAACTACCTTTGTTGTTTTGAGGTGGATGCGAGATAGATTATGTCCCTTAGACTATGATGGAGGGAGAGCATCCTCAAATATGATGGATCATATGGAGGTGTTTTGGGATGATAGATTCAAAATTGAGAGTCCTTCACAAACTATAAACAATAAAATCTGTGTATATTCTTTATTTGATTTAGATGGCATGTAATTGATTTTAGTTTTTATTATGTTTTTTGCATTTGAATCTAGTTTCTTGTTACAAAAGGATGGTTAAAATTATTTTATGTTGTCTTAGCTTATTTCATGTGATTATGTTCCCTGAATGATTAAGGCTATAAGTAGTGTCTTGTTTATATAATACATTATTATAGAGGAAAAAGGGACTCAGCTTTTTTGTATGTTAGATGTTTATTAGTGTCAACTAAGTTAGAAATTATGGGTTAAAGTTGATGTTTATAAAATGTGATAGTGTTTAAATGATTATTTTGCTAAGTCAATGTTAATAGTTATGATGTTTAAATGATTTTTGGGAAAGTCATTGTTAATGTTTGTAAATCTTAATATGATTATCATTATGTGGAAAGTTCTTGAATTGTGGTTTTGGTTGGAGTCGACTTGAGATATGCATGCCATTATGCAAAACAAACAATTTTGTTTTGGATTGCATGGGAAGAAAATTAGTCATGCCCAGAATTATGCAGTTGGTTTTGGATGCATAGACTTATTCATTGAGCTCATGAATATCACTGTCAATTTTGGTAGAGATATTGGGGGGTTTTGGTTAACAATAAAATAATATACTAAAGGTTAAAAGATGGTAAAAATATGTGGAGACACATGGATTGCACAAAGAAGGTGAAGGGTTTGAGGAAGAATGAATGAGCATTACTAGTTGGGCATATTCAAGGTCTTCTTTACCAGGTAGGAGGTTTTGTTGGTTAAATTCATAAGATGAAATGTTTGAATTAAATCAAAAACTTTAGTTAATCACTATGAATAGGGTTTATTTTCATTAGTATAAAATTTGTTAAAAAAATAATAGGGTTATATACTTGGCACTAGGGATGGCTTGGCCATCCACAGAGTTAAATATATGACTTTGTGAACCCTATTCTAATGACTATGTTATATGAATCCTTTGCTAAAATATTTTACTGAGTTTTAGTGAAGATAATTTTGTGTATTTTGGAAGGGATAAATGAAAATGGTGAAATTTGTATGAGTTGTGTAGACATATAAGATAAGTTTTAATTTTTTTGAAAACCTTGCTATAGATAACTAGGGCAAACTCGTAAGTAAATGGTTTTATTACTTTGAGTTTTATTAAAATTATGTCTT
Source organism: Torreya grandis (assembly GCA_037957365.1). Classification (NCBI taxonomy): domain Eukaryota; kingdom Viridiplantae; phylum Streptophyta; class Pinopsida; order Cupressales; family Taxaceae; genus Torreya; species Torreya grandis. Next base: position 4,863,446 of record JARHVA010000267.1, read on the forward strand.
CTATTTAAGCTTAGTCTTTAAGAAATATTAATGATTCATTTGATTCATTATACATATATATACTGGGAAATTATTGTGTTTAAAATGGGCCATGGTTTTGTATCAATAACCCAGGCTAGGGCATGGTTTGGTTTGTAGGGTTAAACTAAGACTTTAAAAGCTAGTTTCAAGTCATTCTTTCTTCATACAAATATAATAGTTTGTTTTTATGACAAATTAGTCAGGTTTATTAAACCAAGGTTAGGCACCGATGTGTGTATGAAGTTAGTCCGAGATGAAAAACTATAAAGAATATAGGCAGTTAGAAACTTGTAGATAGGTATTAATGTTTTCATATAAGTCACTTTAGCTTCAGGTATCCCTTTCTGAGTAGTATAACACAAGTATCATTTTATTTCACATATGAAACTTATACAAAATTATATAAATATACATGTTTATATAAATATAAGCCATAGGACTTTTATTTACTCACTTGTCAATATTTATATATCAATTATGTGTGGGTGTATGTGTGTACATACATACATACATACATACATACATACATACATACATATATTGTTCAGGTTTATGGTGCACCTATTTATAAATATATCATTGTGTTAATATTGTGATTGAACCATAAATGGTGATTTATGTCGATTTATTATGTATTGTAGTTATATTTGTGAGTTTAATTTTTATTACGAAGAAGGATAGGGTTTATTGTAAATATAATATGGTTGTGTAACCTGGTAAATACTATTATACTTGTAACATGAAATTATTTCTAGTAACTAGTGTTAGTTTAAATACATAAATCCATTCATATTTTTAGATATGATTATATATATGTAGTTGTGTATAGTTAATACTATATACTATTTGATCCATTAACATTTAAGTTATGGTTTTTCAGTTTTAAGGAAATGGTACCTAGTCGTAGCACTAAAGTTTACTCTCAATAGGGTATTAGAGATAACTTAATGTAGCTGTATGTTTGAGTATGCACATCAATGTATTCATGATACTCAGTATTATAGGTAGAATACTCTCCTAAATGGAGTATACTAGATATTGATATGCATTATTTGTTGGATTTATAAAAATAGAACTCAATTATAATAACTAAAGTCAATCTTTATTGAATAATTGAAAATAAATTAATATATTTGTCCAGTCATATATGCATATATAATTATATACACGATTCTCAGAAATGATAGACTGAATACTATTTTACCTCATGTATATTGTATGCTCATATGCATATATGGATTGACAATTAAATATGTTGCATAAACATGATGTTTAGGTGCATTTTAATACTAATGAATTAACAAGGCTAAACTTCAATGTGTGTATAATGGTTTGAAAGAACTTCTAAATTTGTAGTAGTTGTGAATAAATACAAACCATCTTAATATTGGTTAGTATATAAATAGTTTATTGATGCAATTTTAGTTATGGAAATACAGTGGCTATAGAATGAGCTACTAAATAATGTTAGACAGATAATTAAAATTAAGTGAAGAGTTGTATGTACATACTTTTAATTAAAGTATGATGCTTTGTTTTAATCAAATGTTATGAGTGTTTCAAAATTTATTTATACATCACATGGGTTTTAGTTTTCACTTTTGATTATCACATTGTCTTTATCTATCCATCTATGAAGGGAGGTCTATTCCCTTGTTACGAGATTGTGTGGGGGATCAATGGTTCATGGTTGGTATGGAAAAGCACTTAGATGATGCTCTCCCTACCCTCATCAGTAATTCACTAGTGACTACACTCATGATTCCTTATTAATGATTTGAGTTTGAGGACTCTCACGTGCTCTGAGGAACATTGCACCATTGTAAATTTTTATTAAGCCTTGTATTATGTTGAAACTATACTATTTTGTTATTATAGTAGTTGGATATACCATTGTATTAGTTGTGGCTAATTTTTTAAATATACTTTTACAAAATAAATGTAATATTCATTTCTATATTCATTGTACTTGCTCTTGTGATCATTCGCTAAATAGATTATTTCTTGACCTTGTTATTGGTTAGCTTAAGCCAATGTATTTATTTAATGATCACTATGTTACGGTTTTAGTGTGATGGAATCTATAAATTGAATTAGTGTAAATGTTTTAAAAAACTACCTTATTATAGTAAAACCCTATGGGGTTGTTACAATAGCAGTACATATTTGTCAAACATTTTAGGTTTTCAGTGGAATATGGCCTCACAATGGAAAAGATCAAATTTAGTTTATCTGAATATGACATTGTTTGTTACCTATGTAACTTTAAAATAATACGTCTTACTTAATAGCTTTATCATTATATAAAATCAAAGTACATAATAAAAATAATTTATGATATATCTTCACTTTACAAAACCCTGATTTATGAAAAAAACATATTACATCCCTTACATTGTGGAAGCATCTTTGATGGGTTATTTTCTATTGTTAAAGGAGGATGAGGACATCAGCCCCAATTTGATTTTGATAGAGTTCCATGTCTAATGAGTGGCTCGAATCTGCATTACAATGTTATTTATGTGTAGTATATTTTATTTGATATTCATTCATGTTGAAAATATATTAACATTTGTAGGAACTAAACCATGTTTATCAACATATATAAAAACCAAATTTGGACCTATAGAAGAAAGGGCAAGGCCATGTAGATCATGAAAGTGGTGAAATATTTTAAGGTGAGTTGAGCAATGATGGTGAGGGGAAATGAAAGTGTATTGGAGGTGGTAACATATCCCAGAGGAACCGTAATCATACCTAACTTGAAACCCATGAAAGTTGACCCTGACTCACCTTTTGTGCACATAATAGTAAACAACAATAATCATATATTTTTGGTGCAGGTGATGGTATAGAATGAGATTGTGTGTTCCTTCATACAATGTGGCAATGAATTATACAGTGATGAAAGGTTCAAGGTAAGTTGGGTAGTGATAGTGAGGGGTAATGACATGATATTTCACATGATATCAAACACCACATAGCCCATATCATACACCAGACCTAGATTCAAGACAGTTATTGGATTTATATGACTTGCACACATTGGAAAGGGGTAGGTAACTTGAAAGGTGGCAACACATTTGATTGATCATTTTATATTTTTAAGTGTTGACAAGGATGTCATGAACATTTATTTGATTGAGGTAGGGCTCCACATCCGATGAGTGGCTTGAGTCTGTATTACAATGTTATTTATGTGCAGATATAACATTGAGCTACGACAGTCTATCTTGTAGATTATATTCATCTATGTTATGAATAAATTATTTGGATCAATTAAATCATGCTTAACAACATACAGAAACACCAAACTCGAACCCTTGGAAAAGAAGACAAGGAAATAAATAACATGCAAGTGGTGAAATATTTCAATGTGCATGGGCAATGATAGTGAGTGGCTATTATAGAGTATTTTAGGTGATACCATGTACGTCAGGGGACCATAATATACACCAAACCTAGATTCAATGTAGTGGTTGGATTTAGATGACATGCATCACCCATTGCAAAGGGGTCCTTAGCTTGTAGGATGGTGATATCTTTGATTAATAATTTTTTATTATCAAGGTTGGATGAGGATGTGATTAGAGCTGATTTGATTGAAACAAGACTCCACAACGGCCTTGGACTCAAACCAACAATGTAATATCATTAATTTGGTGAAAATACATAGAAATCCTGGAGTCTATCTCGTTATTTCCATTCGTCCATATTACCAATATATTGACATCTTAAAATAAAAAATTGCATCCTCTCTGACGTTCCTTGCACCATCAAGAACAAGTACTAATAAATAATCTTTTAATATTTAAACACATGAAACCACACGATTTAAACTTATAATATACCTTCCAAAAATACATTTTATTTTTTATTTATTACTAAACCAACTATGATGTAGGTTAGACAAACTCAAACGTGCAAGGTATTTGAACAAACTCGTTTATTTACAATTCCACTTGGGCGTACCTTTTGTGACATCACAGCAAACGTATGAATATCGGCAGTACAGAAATCACATGTACGAAAAAGAAAGGTGCGACTTCCATGATCCTCTTCTTATCACCAACAGAACACGTTTTCCATGGTAACATTGCAATAGTTGATGTACAAACAAATATGAAGATGCCAGTATTTTGGATTTTTGTGTTTTGTGTTCTATAAATTGAGTATACAGAGAAGTTGAAGATCACTACTCACCAAGATAATAGTATATAGTTATTTTATCAGAGTGTGCTCGCTTTTCTTGTAATAGGTATTTTATCATGGCTCAAGATTGTGAAAATTGTAATGTTCCATTGCAATCAGAGTTGGGAATTGAGGAAAGTTTGATGAGCAATATTATTATTCGGCGAAATGGCAATCATCATCCTAATTTGTGGAGCGATGATTTCATACAATCTATTGGTTCTCCATATGGAGTATGCAATATTTTTATATTTAAATATATGTAGATTTAATATATAATAGTAGATTGTTGTGTTTATTATCTTTAGAGTCCAATGAATAATTTTTTTAATTTTTTTTTGTTAAGCAGGAATCTTTATACCTTGAACGTAGAGAAATGCTTATTAAAGAGATTAGAGATATGTTTAATAGAGTAGAATATGGAGAAGGAGAATTTATCCCTTCTCCTTACGACACAGCCTATGTGGCAAGGATTCCAACAATTGATGGGGTGTCTACTTGTCCACAATTTCCCCAAACATTGGATTGGATTTTAGAAAATCAACGAGATGATGGTTCGTGGGGCTTAGATGATTCCCACTCCCACTTTTCATTGGAAGACCGTTTGCTAAACACTCTTGCTTGTCTTGTATCACTGGTTACATGGAAAACTGGGCATCAAAATGTTACCAATGGTAAGTTGTAATTTATTTTAGTTTATTTTTCTTTTCATTCCATTAAGCGAACAATAATGTCTTAACAATTTTCATTTATGTTGTTTTGTATTCTAGGTGTTCACTTTATAAAGACACATATAGAATCAATCAACCCTGAGAGGTTACCAGTAGACTTTGAATTTGTCTTCCCCCATCTCTTAAATGAAGCTCAGCTTCTGAATTTAGATCTTCCTTATCATCTAACCTCGTTGAAGAAAATAGATTGTGGGCGCCAACAAAGGCTTGCCAAGTAAGATCTTGAGTTACAAAATTACAATATTATCTTCACCATATATATGTAAGTATTATTACAATGTATATTGACCAACCATTACATTTTGTTATAACACAGGATCTGTAGGGAAACGTTTCACACTGTTGGGACATCATGGTTGTATTCGCTGGAGGGTCTACAAGAAATGGTTGACTGGAAAAGAATTATGAATCTTCAATGTGCAGATGGATCTTTCCTAAACTCTCCCTCATCAACAGCTTGCGTCTTCATTAACACTGGAGATATTAAATGCCTAGATTATTTGAATAATGCTCTTAAGAAGTTTGGTGATTTCGGTAATCAAATAAATAACTTAGACTTTATTTTTCCCATTCATATTTTTTTAATATTTTTACCTTCATCCTTTATGTTATTATTTTTCTGGGTGAAATTATAATGTTAATTACAATTATCTGTGAACAGTACCCTGCATGTATCCCCTAGACCTACTTCAGAGGTTTTGGACGGTTAATGCTGTCCAATGCTTGGGACTAGATCGTTATTTCAAGGAAGAAATCAAAGCATCACTTGATTATACTTACAAGTATGCATGTTACTGTCTCTTAAAGGAAGAGTGTTGTGTGCATGTTTATGCATTTTCTTGTGAACAGTAAAGTTTTCCTATAAGCATATCATAATGGTAACGTGAAGTTTCAAAAAAAATTATATTCTAATAATTTGACCATCAACAGGTATTGGAATCAAAATTTTATTGGCGATCTTAGTACAACTTCTTTGGGTTTTCGAACACTCCGACTAAATGGATATGATGTCTCTCCAGGTGCTGAATTTTATTGGGTATTTCCATTTGTTTTATAACACTAGCGGTTCATAGATCAAAAAAATTATATTAAAATTATATAGTAGTGGAATGATATTCGAGATGTGAACAGATGCATTTCAAAAATTCAAGAGCAAAGATGGACAATTCTTTTGTTGTTTTGGGCCGGGTCAAGCATATAGAGAGTTTTCAAGTATGTTGAATCTATATAGAGCTTCGGAGCTTGATTTTCCTGGTGAAAATGTTATGAAAGAAGCTAGAATTTTCAGTTCTATGTACCTGCAAGAGACTGTGAAGGAATGGGAGGAGTTAAAATTAGAGAAAACCCAACTTATAATGGAGGCATGTACTTTTCCTTTCCCAATGATAATACACACATAACTACTTAGCTACAGCTAATTTTATTGTTATTATTTTGCATACAAGTGCTTTTGAATGAATTAAGCTCATAATAAGTAGATAGTAATGTGCAGGTTGAGTACGCTTTGAAATATCCTTGGAGACGCAGCATCCCTAGATGGGAGGCTATCAACTATATTGAAATATATAGACAAGACATTCATAGACATGGGTGTCTTCTCATGGAGGTTTATAAGTAAGCCGGAATCCCATATCATCATTGGTATTATAGGGTTGTCTTCAAAATAAATAGTTAAATTTTTTGATTTAATAATTCTATCCTATCTCACAATATCATCATTGGTATTATAGGGTTGTCTTCAAAATAAATAGTTAAATTTTTTGATTTAATAATTCTATCCTATCTCACAACTAATTTAGGGCCTATTTATGTTCATGTCAAAATGGTGTACATTTTGAGAAATTAAAGAAAAACAAAATCGATGTTATTAATTACCAAGGTATTTACACATTTATAATTTATTGCAGGGTACCCAATGGATGTAGCCAAAAGTTGTTAGAACTAGCAATATTAGATTTCAATATTTTACAATCTCAACACCAGAGTGAACTCAAAATGATTTCCACGTAAGTATTAGTGTTAGTTCATCAAAATAAATATTGATTTTGAATTTAAATTTATGAATAGCTAAATCATTTTTTGGTGTAGATGGTGGAAAAATTCGAATGTAACAGAATTGGATTTCTTTCGACATCGCCATGTGGAGTTTTATTTTTGGTGGGTTTGTTCATTTTTTGACCCTGAATTTAGTGCAAGTAGAATTGGTTTTACTAAATTGGCTACAAGTCTTTCCCTCCTTGATGATATTTATGACACTTATGGAACTTTAGACGAATTGGAGCCCTTCACCAAAGCATTGATAAGGTAATTAATTTGTTGGTATTTTTTATTCATAATAATTGATTGATTTTCTGCATTTATTTATTTGTTCATTTTCATTGCAGATGGGACACGTCCATCATAGACAACCTTCCAGATTACATGAAATCTAGTTTCAAATTTTCACATCAAATTCACAAAGAAATTGCAAGTGAAGCTGAAAAGAAACATGGCTCCATTGTGCATAAATACATTCAAGATTGTGTAAGAAATCCTCAATTTTCATTTTTTATGATTTTATTGAAAAAAATCTAAAATATAAATTACACTATCAAAGATAAAATGATAAAACATTTCACTATGTTGCTTATATTTTAATAAAACTTTTTATTTTCCTCTCAGTAGTTTGAGAAGTTTATAAATTAGGAACTTTTAGTCTTTTACGAATTTTTGATGATCTTCAATTATTATTTTTAATATATTTTTGAATTTTTAGCTTATAATCTTATCTTGGAGTGTTATTTTTCAGTGGAAGAGCTACATTTTATCATACTTTCAAGAAGCTAAATGGATTGCTTCAAAGTATACACCAAACTTTGATCAATATTTGTTGAATGGCGTGATAAGTGTTGGCATGCGAGTTTTGACAATACATTCATTGATCTTAATGGACTATCTTCTTTCTGATGAGATTTTGGAGAAAATTGATATTCCATCATCAAAGTTCCAATTCCTTATGTCATTGACTTGTCGATTAGTTGATGACATGAAAGATTTTCAGGTGCTTACATGAAAATAAATTTTAGACTCATATTCATTTAAAATATTATTTTTCTTATATTAGTACTAGAATAAAATAAATTGTGTACTAAACTCATGTCTTTATTAATATTGAAGGATGAACAAGAACGTGGAGAGATAGCTTCAAGTATAGAGTGTTATATGAAAGACAACATTGGTTCTACACGAAAAGATGCTTTAAAATATATCAATGCTTGTATTGATAGCTGTGTACAAGAACTAAATTGGGAGTTTTTTAAATCCTTGAATACACCAACTTGTTGTAAAAATTTATATTTCAATGCAACAAGAGGAATATTTTTCCTCTTCAAAGATGTTGATGGCTTAACTTTTTCTCATCATAAAGAGATAAAAGATGCCATAAAAAAAGTTCTATTGGAACCAATACTATTATAGATTAGAATCAATGTAGCTTATAAATAAATCCATGATATGGCAAATTCTATCAAATATGGTGTATTTAAGTGAATGAGAAGAAATTAATATACATGAGAGATGAGGGAAATAGAGGAGAAGGGGAGAAGTTGAAAGTAGATGAATGTTATATGGAGTTTTTCATATATATATTAATGAATTATGGTGGTATTTGTGTGATAATTGAGTTCCTCTATTTTGTGATTATTAAAAATAGGTCATAAAACTCAATAATATGTTTCTATATGTATCTATTATTACCATTCAGAAATGAAGTTTAATTTTAATTAGTTTTATTTTTAGTTTTAGGAATTCATACCCATTATGATGTATTTATACTTAAGTTATTATCAATATTATATTTGAAAAGTTTTCATTTCATATAATAAGTTATTAATGCTTAATTTATATAAATTGTTTATGTGATGATATTTTTTTGTGTGTGTGGTCATTTATTGATCACCTTTTAAAATTTTCTTGAGGTGTTTTTATTTTTGGTGTGATTATGCTCATAAGGTGTGACTTTTCCACCCACTTTTTTTGTATAATTAACATTATATCATATATTTATTTTATTAATATATAAAAATGTTCATTAATAAAATAATTACTCAAGTTATTATCAAGAGTACATATGAAAAACTTTTAATTCATGGTTATTAATGTCTTGTATAGTAATTATTATGAATGTGAGACAGTCAAAATTTAATATTTATGATTTTATTAATTATTTAATATTTCATAATCAATTTTAAATAGTTTTAAAATTCATAAATAATTATTTACCTAACATTTTTATTTTATTTTTTTTCATAACTTAATTGTACCAAGTCATCTTTCTCCTTAATTGTACCAAGTTATCTTTATCCTTGTTTATATTTACATAAATCCTTGATGGGAAGAAAATATCATTACGAGATGATGTGTCTATGATTTCTTAAAAAAAATATTTAATATAAATTAAATTTCATATTTTCTCTACCCTACTTATTTCTATAATGAAGAAGACAATATTTTTGGTTAGTTAAAGACATAAATAGTAGAATGACAAAATGGAAATGGGAGGAAAGACAAGCTAAAAAATTCCTTTTATTATAATTGAAAACTTATAAAATAAATAATATGTTTTGGAAAAAAATATTTTCTATTTTTTTAATGTTATATTGATTAGTTATAATTAGGTTGATTGTAATATTTTTATAGGAAAATTTGAATTTATATATTTTTTCTGAGCAAACCAATTTGAAATGGTAAAAGGATTATAAAAAAATATCATTTTTAAATAAAAATACTATTTGTTTTCATTTTTTTAGTATTGGTTTGATTGAAATAAAAAATATATAAATAAATATTTTATGTATGGATTGAATGTAAATTATGTCATATTTTTTTGGTGTGTTGTGTGTGTATGTTGGAGAGAGAGAAATAGAGAGTAAAAGAAATCTTTTAAAAGAGTTTTTTCATTTGTACAAAGAGATACAAAAAGATAAAACATTAGATAAATTTTCATATTGAGAAAGATGATATTTTTGTTCCTTGAAAACATAAACAAAAATGAAAAAAGAAGAATAGTTGAAAATAAAATTTACAAATTCTTTTTTGTTAAATTAGAATTGACAAGTTAGAAAATAAATAACATGTGCATTTGAATAGTTTTTTAATTATATTTTTAATTTGATGTTAAATTTACTAGGATGAATTTAGAATGGACTTTTTATTTTATTTATTGTTTTTGCTAATATACTAAATATAGAGAGTGAAGGCATAGGACCATGAATAAACAAAGTGGAAAGATTTTCAAGATCTAATTTTAGTTAGAATGATTTGAATGAATTGTGATTGTGTTTATATAAACAATATAAAAACATATTCTATTTTATAGTGGTTGTATTAGTACACAATATTTGATTTGTATTGTTGTTCAATTTAATACACCGAGTTTACTAGATTTAAAGGTTTGAAGAAATATTTTTTAATTTATTAGTTGAAATTTTAGTGTTTATAAAAATGATATAAATAGAAAATATAAAGATCTTACAATTGAATTTATTACATTGATATGTGTTCCTATAATGGTATTCTGGGGTGGAGGCTAGGTGCTATAATGGCATTAAAATGTTAACATATTATAATGGCATGAGAATGTTAGCATTTCATTATTTAAAATCCAAAAATATAAAATAAAAAACAATAAAAAAATAAATTATTTCAAAGCCCTCAAAAATAAATAAGAAAATAAAATAACTGGCATAACATAACAGTTTAAAAAAATAATAAAAATATAAATACAAAAGAATTTAAACCAAAAAATAAATAAAAATTTAAAATAGAGCGAGAGAAATAAAAATTAAATAAGAGTAAAAAATAGGATAAATTGAAATGTCATTCCAATTGCACAGATAAAAACATACTTTTTAAAAATAAATATTCATATTACCACATCATATATATTATTTATCATAAAATTTATGAGCAATATATAAATTTTACTACACTATACTTATAAATAATTAGATAATCATAACTAACACATCCTATTTATAAATAATCATAACTAGCATAAATATCTTAACAAATCTATGTAAAATACACTGATATATATATATATATATATATATATATATATATATATATATATATATATATATATATATATATATATATATATATATATATATATATATAACTTACCTCTAGAATGATATATATCGATGTATTTTACATAGATTTATTAAGATATGTATGTTAGTTTATTTATTATTTTACTAGTTATACTGAAGGTGTTCTTAAAATGGCATTTGGAGAGGTGGATGGAATCTATAATAGTGAGAATGTTAGCATTTAATTATTTGAAAGCTAACATCATAAAATAAAAAATAATTTAATTTAATTATGTCAAAACTGACATAATTAAATAAAAAATTAAAAATTAAACATAATGGTTTAAAAAATAAAAAATATATAAATAAAAATATAAAGTAAAAGTAAGATAAATCAAAATTAAAGAGGAGTAAAAAAAGAATTCTGTATTAATTAGCTAAAATACAAACTTTTTACATTTAATATTTTAAAGATTACTTCTTTTCTCATTGTTTTTCTTATACAACTTCTCTCATTATTTTTAGTGTAAAGTTGATTTTAATTTGACTAATTACATTATATTAAAATACCATAATAATTAAATAGATAATATATAAATTTAACAAGAGAGTATTTTCATAGTCCATAAATTTTGGTAGAGAGTTTCTAGATATGACCATGTATTAGTTTAATGCATTATATTTATAAATAATTAGATAATATAATTAATTATAGATAATATATTAATTTTACCATATCATATTTATAAATAATCATATCAAATTGTAAAAATAAATAATTAAAATAAATAACCACGTCATAAAAATATCTTACATGATAATAAATAAATAATATATAGATAATCATAATTAATTTATAAGTAATATATAAACTTTAACACATCATATTTATAAATAATCATAATAATGAAATTAAATAACTAAAATAATATACACATAATCATAATTTACAATAATATATAGATTTTATTGTGTCATATTTATAAATAAGTATATTGTAAAAATAAATTATTATAAAAAATATTACCACATCATAATAAATAATATACATATAATTATAATTATTTATAAATAATCTTAACAATGAAAATATAAAAATAATTAATTTATAGGTAAATCATATTTAAGGATAACAATAAAATTGTAAAAATAATTAATTTATAAGTAATATCACCACATGATAATAAACTAGCATACATATATTAGATAAATCTATATAAAATACACCAATGCATATCATTCTTGAGGCACCTATATTGTATTGGGTGTAGTAACACTTGCCACCTCGTAAAGTAAAGATAAATATTTTTTATCATAATTTATTTCTAGGATTTTGTTATAATTATTTATAAATGTGATATGGTAAAAACTATATATTAATTAAGGACAACCCATTAGTCTAGCATTACTATAAAGAAGGAGGTATCAGCCTGTACTTGGAAAGGTTGAATGGTTATGACAAAAAAAATTCTAAGCAGTTTGCAAGATCCTGGTTGAATAGGTGGGTCAATGTTGGGGGTATTACCTTTGAAATCTCTGAAAAGGTGATTTCAATGGCCATGGGAATGACCATGTAGGGTCTAAAGCTCCAAAGGAAAACTAAAATCATGGATTTGGCTAGTCACAAACTATTTTTGGGGGAAGGAGAAGAACTCATCTCGTATCAAGGTGGGTTCGAGCACGCCAAACTGTCAGAACCATGGGATGGTGTCTATTTCATTCTTATGAAATACTTCACTCTCGAGGGGTGATATACCAAGTTTTATAACTATCACCTTCCTTTGTTGAATCATTTTAGATGCAATGCTATTATTAGCTTTCCTTTCTACCTACTGTCCTCATTGGAACACTCTATCCTGAGGGTGAGACCCAAAATGGCCAAGAAGCCAGACTTAAAACCTATTCCCCTACACTAGGGGCTTATTTTTTGTCTCTATAATTTCCACTATTCCCTTGAGCCAAACATGAATATCAGAGGTGTCAATGAAGACATTCCCTCAAACCCAGTTTTTGGTGATCTAATTGATGAATCTTGGGTCTCCCCTACTCCTACCAAGACCAATGACACCCCTCTCCCCACCCATGTTATGACCCCTGCTAATACTCTAAGCTCCCTTGCGAGCAAAAAGGGAAGGAAGAGGAAGGTTGATGGAGAAAAAGGAAATTTTGAAGAGACTAAGGAAGAGACCCAAAAAAATCCTAATGTGGCCATGGGGGGCCAATGTGGCAAACCCCACAGGCCCTCCAAAATTAGTAAGGATGGTTTGCCTTTGGGAGTACGCAGGTCGGGGTGAATCATTGGAAAACCAACCCCCAAGATAAGGTTAATTGAGTATTCTAAAAGTGATTCTGATGACAAAACCCAAGATGAAGAGTATGAAGAGCCAAAAATTCAAGAAATTTTGGAGGACACTGGTGGGAAACAGGTTTCTCAAGTTGTTGAGGTAATTGAAGAGCAGGGTGTTGATTCTACGGGAACTGCTGATAATAAGGAAAAGATGCATGTAGAAGAAGCTGGTGAGGGTTCGGAGAATGAGAATGATTGGAAAATAGAAATTGGGGCCTTGAAGGACTGCATTCAAAAGCTAGAAAAGGTCTTCGCCAAATGTCTTTGAAATAACATTCTACTGAATATGACTATGTTGGAAGCGGTGGGTAATCCAGGGAATGCTGACAATGTGGACAATGAGAATCTCAAGGATCTTGTTAATTCTATAGTTATGTAGTTTCATCTTTTCTGACTCTGGTCTTTCTAGTGTTTTGTTTTGCTTCTGACTGTGTTTATCGGATGTGCCATTGGTTTGGTGCTAGCATCTTTTGTTTGCCAGCCTTCCTGTCTTTTTTGACTGTATAGGGTTTGGCCCCTGGTTTGCCACCTTAATTAATCAAAAACTATATATTAATTATGATTATATATATATATATATATATATATATATATATATATATATATATATATATATAACTTGTAAATTAATTATGATTAATTATGATAATTTATTTTTATAATTTTATTGTTATGATTTTTTATAAATATGATAAGGTAAAATCTATATATTACTTATACATTAGTTATAATTATATATTACTGACAAAATATCATAAAAAATATTACCACATCATGATAAATAAATAATATATAGTTACTTGAAATTAATTTATAGGTAATATATATTTTACCACATACATCATAATAAATAAATACGGCGTTACTTTACATTTCCTATTTTAAAATTGCATCAAATATTTATATCTTTAGTTTATGTGAAGTCGAGTGTTACTAGTGTGTGTGTGTGTGTGTGTATATATATATATATATATATATATATATATATATATATATATATATATATATATATATTGATAGATATCATTCTTAGGCACTCACAATTCAATAGAATATAAATACTTTGAAAATGATATTTATTAATCTATTTTACATAGATTTATATAATATTAAAAATATTTACAAATGTTAATTTAATTAATAACAAAAAAAATTATTTGAAAAGAAAATCAAATTACAACTATAATTATTTATTTGTTAGACAAATTCTATTTCATTATATTCAAGTTTTCTCCAACATAACATTAAAATTATATATAAATATAATTTAATTTAAGATTTAAATAATTTAAAAAGAATATACATGCATCTCATTATTATATTAAGACATAAAATTTAATTATAAAAATAATAATATATCTAAATTCAAAAAATATTAGAATAATTTTTTCCTAAAAAGTAACCTGAACATGAGTTCACCATAAAATATATGAGGCTAAAAGAATTCACTCTGTGTTTATATATTTATTTTTTTAATAAATAAATTAAGTTAAAATATAGTACCAAATCAACAAACACGAAGTTAAGGAAACGATTCATTGCAACAACTTATTTGAGAAAAAGGAGGAGTATTTTATCAATAGTTTAAGGGGAAAAATCTTGGAAAACAATTCATAGTAAGAATATAAGTGAAAATATTTGAAGCTCAAAGTTACAACATAAATTAAACACATTTGCTCAAATAAACAATTGGATATAAATCATTGATATGACCATTAATTGCTTCTTTAGATAATATTTGTTCAATTTTTGTTTGGCATAACCTATATGTGATAATGCATGCCATTCATAATGGTTATAGAGATTTGTTATTTTTCATGATATGGAAGCAATTAATTGATTGTAAGTCCCATTTGGTGATGTGGAAAAATAGATAAGGTAGAAAAATATATTAGATATTTTATTTTTGATTGGGATTGAAAGGCGAAAAAAAAGTGATTTTAAAATATTTTATTTTTGAATTTGGTGATATATCGAATGGTTAAAATTAAGAGTTTAAAAATAATATTATAATATATTTATAATTTTATATGTTAGGATTACAAATGTGTTTTGTTTGAAAATGAATTTGAAATAGTAAAATGATCATAAAAAATGAGAAATGTTAGAATGAAGTAATATTTGTTTATTTTTATTATGACTGTTTTTTTAAATAGGTATAAAAAGTTATAATTAAATAGATCTAAGTATATAATACATTTAAATTAAAAAATTCAGATTTATATATAAAAGGCTAAGTAATGGTAAAAAAATTGAAGTGTAGTAAATGAAAGCTAAATCAATTCAATGTAATTGTTAAGAGATTAACAAATGATCACACTTTATTTTTTTTTTAAATATGAGTCACTAATTTATCTTTACTTGACCTCATCCTAATTTTATGGACCATGGATGGGCTTGTCTTGTACAATTTTATTCACTTTAGTCTCATCCCTATGCAATCGGGGGTGTCTTTGTGGTTTATATTTCATTAGTTTTTATGGTGCTTGTGTGTTATGTCACCCTAGTTTTAATAATAGTTTCAATTTTTAGATGTGTGGGATAAAATATGTTATGTTTCTAAATATTCAGTTTGAACTAGCTTGCACACTCCAAAACGAAACAAAAGTAATGGAGTTAAGAAACCATCAAAATAGAATTAAAAACTACATATCCTACACTCTCAAAATAGACCTTCACATATTTTGTGATGTGTGGATGAAATATCATAATTAAGGGTTTCAAACTTCTATTCCCTATAAGTGATTAATGCAACTATTGTGATCTAAATTAGCCTCCTTTAACACAATAGATTTTTTAGATAAACCAAGATATATGAGTGTCTCATATGTGTAGGATTTGATTAAGTGATGTAATGGTTTAATATTGAAATTGTCTCTAATTTTGACCCTTGGTATGTCAAAATTAGTTAAGTGTTGAATATTCTCTTCCTTTATTCTTAATATTCTTGAAAGACCTTGAATTTATAGGATGACATAGGATAACTATTGTGCATTGTCTAACCTTAGAAAATGAAAATGATCAGAGTTAAAGCTCATGACCAATGATAATAAATATATGAGCCCACAAATCTAAAAGAGAAAAAAATGTATGAGTACAGGGTTGTCTAAAATGGTCTCATACGACTATGGGTTTTCTCAAGGGATAGGCCATGCTCTGTTTTTGATGTAGGTGTGAATAATAGATAAGATGTAGTCCATATGTAATAATTGATACCTTTTGAATAAATTTTGTTGTGGTTTTAATATCTATGGATCAAATATAGAGTTATTTGGTGTTGGGGCATCTTAAAAATGGGTTAAAATGTATAATTTTTCCAAATAAGTTAAATTGGAAATAAACATAGGAATATGGGTTTTAAGCAAAGTTTGGGTTGTACATAATGTCCCCACTTTGACATATGTATGAGGGTGAAATTTGTGTGTGTCCAAGTATAAATGTAAATAATTTGAAATACACACATTCAATTACCTAGTGAAGAATAAAGGGTCTTGACTTTACTCTTACTAAGTTTCCATCCATACCTAACTAGTTGACTTAATTGAAACATGTGCCAATTATTTTTATTAGTTAATTTGTTCATGACATGTTTTTTAAATTGAAATTTGGAAGTATCTCTTGAAATTAAAATGAAACATAGAAAAAATTAAAGCTATTTAGCATCATTGTCAAATGCCACCATAATTTTTCCAACTCTATATTTTTTATCAATGTTGAGTCATACATAACACTTGTTTGGGAGTCATCAACACCTAACTAGAGTTTAAATAAGTTATTAAAATATAGCCAAAAAATTATTTGGGAGTCACCACCACCCAACTAGTCTCTCAATAATTCCTTGAAACATATCCAAGACACTTATTTTGGAGTCACCATAACCCAATTCACTTATTTATCAAGGAAGTAGATCAATTTTATTATGTTGGAATTATTTCATTCATTCTTGAATTTGAAAATATATTTATATATACCACTATTTTGAGGTGAGGGATGAAGACCTTGCTATTGACATCACTCATCCAAAAATAAGGATGTTAAATCATAATATATTAGAAAAAATAATTTATTCATCACGTGTTATTATAAAAAACACATGTAATTAAAATGTACTCAACAAATGTTATAAAAATAAATTAGACAAAGTGTGTTATTATCTACAAATATGAATACTTATTTTTTTGTTCTTAAATTTTTTACACCATTTAAATTTTGTATTAGAATTTGTTTATGCCATTATAGATCATGTAAATATTAATTTTTAAAATGGAACAAACTAGTATATCCCATGTAAAAAACATACCCATATATGGGTTATATGAAACAATGATAACATATTCAAACAATATGGGCCCATATATCCACAATAACAAAATAGAAAATATAAGCACCAAACAAGTATGTCAATATAGATATAATCATGATACTATATATATTTTATCTAACTTAGGCCCATACAATTTTAGTGACCACACAATGTTAATGACCACACCTATGGAATAATTAAGGATTTTTACATTGATCTTTCTAAGTTTCCATCCACACTTGGTTAACTAATTTACCTAAAGTAGGTGCCAATTTTTTAGGCAATTAATTTTTTCAGAATATACTTTTACAATTGAAATTATAAATTAGCTCTAAATTTTGAAATGAATAATAAGAAATAATACACCTATTTGGTATTGTCATAATAATGATTCCAACTCTAAAATTTTGATTGTTTTTAACTTCATAATTAACATTTCTTTGGGAATTTGCTAGCACCCAAGTATACTTTTGATCAATTATTGAAACAAATCTAGGACACTTTTATATGAGTCATCAACACCCAACTAGACTTTGGATAAGTTCTTGAAACATAGTTAGGACACTTTTGTGGGATTTACGTACACTCATTCCACTTCTTTATCAAGGAAATAGATTTTTTTTGTAAACATCTTGGAAAAATTTCCTTCAATATTTAATCTGAAAATACTTTTATATTCTCCCTAATTTTGAGGTGAGACATGAATACCCTTTTACATCAATCATATGTTTAAAAATAATCACATTAAAAGTACCATATTTTAGGAAACAAATTTAGTCATCACATGTTATTCAAACATATGAAATTAAAATTTTATCATCAAATGTTAGAAAAATAAATTTTACAAGATGTATTATTATCTACACATATGAATATTGATTTTTTATTTTTGTAACACTAATGTCATTTGAATTTTGTATTAGAATCTAGTCATGCCATTATAGATTATTAAAGTTTAATTTGGAAATGAGAGTAAGTAGTACATCCCATGTAACAAACATAGACCTATATAGGCCATAAATATCAATGAGAACATGTAAAATCAATATCTCCCATTGATACATGGTAGCCACCAATGCAATGTATGAACCACACAAGTACCTCAATATAAATATAAGTATGATAATGTATATATTTTCCTTAATTTAGGAACAAACAATGTTAGTGACCACACCCAATTTTAGACTTGGACACACAAAAAAAAACATATGCACTCATAAGCAAACACTAATTCACAAATATTCAATGTAATAGTGTAAAAACCATAATTTAGAATATCCATGGGATATGATATGTATAAGATATCAACACAAGATGTAATAATCAATGTAATTTAGTTCAATATGATTAAGATAAAGGAAGGAAAGATGACATTGTGTAAGAATCCGCTGAAATGGAAATTAATCATATATATATATATATATATATATATATATATATATATATATATATATATATATATAATGAAATCTTAATTAATAAAGATGATTGCATTATATATATATATATATATATATGAGATCTTAATAAAGAAGAAATGGAAATTATTTATATGTGTGTGTGTGTGTGTGTGTGGGTGGGTGGGTGGGTGGATTGCTTTATTATGCAATCACATTATTTACACACACACACACACACATAATTTCATTTACAACTCTCCCATAAGGAAGACATTGATTGCTTTATTATGCAATCACATATTATATATATATATATATATATATATATATATATATATATATATATATATATATATATATATATATATATATATATATATATATATATATATATATATATATATAATGTGATTTCATAATAAAGCAATCAATGTCTTCCTTATGGGAGAGCTGTAAATGAAATTATGTGTGTGTTTGTGTGTGTACACACACACACACACACACACATATAGATGATTACATTTACAGCTTTCCCATAAGGAAGACATTGATTGCTTTATTATGCAATCACATTATATATATATATATAATGTGATTTCATAGTAAAGCAATCAATGTCTTCCTTATGGGAGAGCTATAAATGTAATCATATGCATATATTCTCAGGTTCTCCTTCTTCTCACCAAAATCAAGTATACCATTAGAAAGTGGGTGTGAAAACATGGATGCATAAACTTTGTAGTGTATATTGATAGATATGATGTGTATCTGGTGACTGGTATAAATGTGAATATTTTTTTATATTTTTGTATTTTTATGAAAGATTTTAGATTTTTCATTTTTTTAATGTAATTACTAGGAAGAAGGAACATGTAAGGCATAAAGTCTATGTAAATAATATGATATATTAAATATGTTAAAATATGCATGGATTGAAGCCCATGATATGCCTTTTTAGGCATTAATATATGTGTTTGAAGTCATATGGACACCGTAGACATGCTTCATCGAATGGTAAATGATCATCATAAAAGTATTCATATTGATTTCTAGTGATAAACTATGTTGGTTCTACAACATTAGGATGTGATTGTGAAAAGATAATTTCAAGTGAAATTATCTTTAGAGACATGTTTTGTACTTGAATTATCAAATTATTTATGTAATACACTATAATTGTTGGGTCATGTGTTGAAATGGTTTTGCTCTTGATAGGTTCGCTCATAGTTTGGGTCTCACCATTAATAATGGATATAGTTTCACTATTTTGCATAGGCATAGGAGTCAAACATGTGTTGAAAAGTATAAGTAATTGAAAACTAAAAACTCTGAGTGTCTATGTGAGAATGTTTTGTTTATATGATATTTTTGACATCGTGTATCATCTCACAATTGCAACTAGGGTTCATAAGAATAATTATTTTAAAATGTTGAACAATATCAATAATTATGGTTCTACCCTTTTTTAATGTATAATTTAAGGACAAGTAAATAATGTAAACACAAGGGTATACAACTTTTATGAATGAAAGGGATGAGAAAAACCTAGAGTCAAAATAAGAAAATAAGGTTTGAAAATATTGATTAAAATATAAGTGGATGAGGGTTTGTAAAAACATAAGTTAAATGTAAGCAATACATCACACCCTAAATAATAAATGTCATGATTTAGACCTACCTAAGCAACAATTAGGATATGGGATAACATGTATAGAATGAATTTAGATATAAAAACCATATTTCAAATAAACCATAGAAGTGTAGAAGAATAGGGTTTAGAGACCCGAGTTGAGTATTTGAAAGAGCCAGGTTTCACCCTTTATGTTTAATCTAATTTTGAGTTTTATAAAAAATATGTATAAATAAGTTGCAGTTAAGTAGATCTAAACATATACACTATAAATACATAATTTAGATCTATATAATAAACTAAGTAATTGAAATAAGACCAAATGTCACAAATGAAAGCTAAATAAATTCAATTTAATTGATGAGAGGTTAAGAAATGATCACATAATGGTTTTTCTATAAATATAAGTCTATGTTATAGTTGTAATTTATCTACTTATATGTTTATATATGAGTGCACTATTTTGAGATGAAACCATACCAATACAAAATTATGCAATATAATCCCAACCACTTTGGTCTTGTCACTATGTTTTTGGGTATGTTCCTATGGATTATTGTACCCTCTTTTTATAGTTATTATATGTAGTGTTTGCCTAATTGTGTCTATGTATTCACTTCATAGATGTTTAGCGTATAAGATGTTGTATGACTAAATATTCAATTTGACCTAGCTTACACACTCTAAAAAAAAGGAATAGGGAAACCACTAAAGAAACATTAGAAACTATGTGTCTCACACATTTGAATTTAGATCTAAATGTAGTTTTGTATTGTGTGGAAGGAATATCTCTGGTAAGGATTTAAACTTTCTTTTTCCTAGATGTGATCAATTAAAATAATGAAATCTACTTACCCTCATTTGGAATAATTTAAATCATAGACATACCAATATATATGTCTCAAGTGTGTAGGATTTTATTCAATGAAGCACCACTTAAATGGAGAGGCTTAGCTCTAGAATTGACCATTGGTATGTTGAAACTAACACACTGTTGAATCTTATCCTCCTTCATTGTTAATTATCTTGGAATGTATTTGTATTTAAAGGATGGTATAGTACAAATAATATGCATTATTCAACCTTTGAAAATTTAAATGGGAAGGGTTAAGGTTCGTGGCCAATGACAATAAATATATAGACCCATAAAGCTAAAAGATAAAAATTTATATGGGTACGAGTTTGTCTTGGATATGAGTTTATGCATGAGACAAGTTACACTATGTTTTTGTGGTAGGGATAGATAATGGATAGGTACTTAAAAATGCTGATTCTTGACACATCTTGAACCACTTGACTTAATCCAAAATACAAGACTCTTATTTTCCATTCCTCTAGACATTTATCTATATGAGGTGTACCCCTTAGTTTATCATAGTTACTACACTTAAACTCAAATTCAATGCTCAAAATGTATTATATCATCTCTTAGACTATTCCAACCTTAGGAAAATTATCCTTATTTTTTTAGGACAAGTCTGTTGTTGCAAAATTATCCACCTAGTGCAGCCTCATCCTTACACCATTTAACAATTGGTTTCCAAAATTTTGATATTCATTTAGGTCATCCCACACATTTTTCAAAGTTAGATAAAAAATAAATTATTTAGAGTTTTCACTATACAATCAAATCAAAATATCATTTAAAATGGACTTGATTTCAATTTGGAATCTATTTTTTATGCTACTACACATTGAAACGTTCTTCCTTGTTGCTTCCAAATTCATGATTGATCATTAGGAGCAGTCTCAAATCATGTCTGAAGCATCTCAAATCAAGTTAAGAGCTAACATTTTTAAGTATCAAATACTAATTTCTATATGCATACATATAGTCAATGAGCATAATTTCACAATCACTCTAAGTTGGAGAGATACATGTGGATTGATTCCTTCCTTAGTATATTTGGATATGTAGATAATGGTCAATAATTAAAGGGGTTGATTGGATCAATTCAATCCATTACATCTCCCCTCTATTTTTTAAAGTTTTAATCTCTCAAAGGCACCCCTAGGGTTTCCAAGGTAAAGATAAGGTAAATATTTTTCTATATGGAATTTATAGGATCTTAATATCTTCATCCTCTTAATAGACATTGGTGTAGGAGGCAAAATAGTCACAGGTTTATCACAGTAAATATAGACAAGTCTGTAGTCAATGGACATGACCAACTTACATTATTTTCCAAGGGGAGTGAACCTATCTATAAATATTAACACATCCTCTATTTGGATTTGAGTTTCCATAGTCCTATATTTCTCTATTTCCCACTATCAAATATTATTAATAGTCAACTAAAATTAGAAAAGTTAAGCATATTTTTATTGGATTTACTTATTGTTTTTAGCATATGACACTTGTCAATTATAAATTTCAATTTCAATCAATTCTGCTTATTTTGATTTTACATTCATATTTATGCTTTAATTTCATACATTAAAATCTAAATAGATATACTAGCTTTTATACCTATTTTCACACATTTTATTATTTCATCAAAATAGGGTAAAATATGATAAGATGTAGTCCAATTGTATTAACAGATACCATTTAGATAACCGTTGAGGTTTTTTAAAGCTCTATGGAAAAAATATAGAGTTATGTGGGATTGGGTTCATCCTAAAAATGGGTTAAAATGTTACAAAAATCACAAAAACTATAAAGAATAAAATATGGGAAATGGGTTGTATGCCAAATTTAGTGTATACAACATTGAGAATTATGTTTACCATCATCTTGTAGCATTATCTTAGTTGAAGAAGATAACATGTAATAGTTATTATGTTTATGATTTTCAATAATGGGATTTATTTTAAGATGCATTTCATACTTTCTCTCCAATAGCTATCTTTTTATATTGGTCAAGTTCATATGTTTGTTGGTTGGAATAAAACAATGTGTTTTTTAATATATTGTTTGAAATTGTATTGTTTTAATTGATTTTATGTAGAGTGGGTACAATTAGGCAATAATAATTAATTTTATAGGGAATTTAATAGATATAAATATTTTTTTTGTTCCCTTTCATATAATTCACATTGAGATTGATATATAAGAGCACAAATTATATAGGAAGTGTAAAGGTTTTCATGATTTAATTTTGGTTGGAATGATTTCAATGATTGCATAAGTAGATATAAACAATGTTTTAGTATATTAGGGAAAATAAATCTAATACAACATTATAAAATGATTGTATAAGAATACCTAATATAAATAAAATAGTAAATAAAATCTTCCTTATGTAAAAATAATAAACAAGCATAAAATTAAACCCTTGAGCAAGCAATGAACTACAAGAAAAATCTCAAGTGATGAAATAACCATACTTGAGTATAATCTTGGGATTTTTAGATTATATCTTGGTTGTGTTCATTATTTTGAAGCTCTACATGAAATATGGAGTGTTGACTATGTAAGAATAGATTTAGAATCTAAAACCATGACACCAAATATGCCCTGGGTAGATATGACCCTATGTTGTAATAAAAAATGTTTCCCTACTATGCCAAATTTTTATACCACTTAGATTTGGATTATTAATTTTATTTTTATTGTATGAATCTTAAGATTATACAAACCTATGTCTTCTCTTTCCTAAAATTGTAGCAATAAATTCTAATTTGATGTCTTTGTATTCTCTTGACATAAATTTCAACAAATGCACAATGAAGAATTAATAAAATAGATTGTGGGTTTGGAAATATCAAGGGAGTTATATATACATATCATGCACATTATAATCATACCAAATTTTGTTCTTTGTATCATGTAAATGGAATATCAAGAAAGGGTTTTGCCTCCTCTTGTATAGATGTGAAATCCAACTACATAAACTTTCCCCTAAAACTAATTTAGAAATAAGTGGATGGTGTCACAAAGGCCTAAATAAATGTTTAGGTATTAATATGTTGGCTCCATTGGAAAGTTTTATAAAAATATAAGATTAGTGAAGGCTATAACTTAAATTATGGATAAGGATTCACCATTCTCTCAATATTTTTAAGATACTTGACAAATGACTTGGGATCACTTGGTATAAATAGGGATTTATAGGACATGACACACACCATGGTCGACCATGGAAATGTGTAAAAAAATAAAATTTTGGCATGGGAAATCAAACTAAGGTGCAAATACCCACAAAAACTTAGAACATGTTCAATGGGTTGAAAAATATACCTAGGGAAAATTAAATGAACTGTAGAATTAATCCCAATAGAATTAGATGCTCAAAATGTGGAAATCAATTTTGAAAATGTATAAATTATGATGAAAATGATTCACACACACACACATGATGTGTTAGGTTATGGAGCTAAAAGCTTCACTGATGCAGACATGGAGGAGATTGGAGGAGGTTGTTGAAGTGTCACAGACACCGACGTCGGTCAGGCCAACTGACGTTAGTCAAGGGTAGACAAGAAGCAACTGATGTCGGTAGAAGTCGGCCAATGTCAGTCTTCTCCAGGCAGATAGGGACCGACGTCAGTTGCCTGTGTGGATCGAAACTACGAGTGTTACAAATAGTTTGTTAATGAACTGGTTGTTTGCATGAAGGAGGCTAATTTTAGTCTTGAGCTACAGATCTAATTATTGTAATTAGGTGTCTAATTATTGTTTTCATGAGATCTATTTAAGAGACTCATAAGCTGTATTGAAAAGTGTGCTAGTTTGAGTTGAGCAAAGTTAGTTCCTTTTGTGTGTGAAGTGAGCAAGGGTGTTCCTCCTAGTTCCACAGCAGTGCCAAGTGTGGGTGCCGGTTTTGGAGAATCATAAGGGTTCTTCATGTATGTATGATCTTTGTCAGTAGGTGTGCATGGCTACGTTAGGAGATCTGCATGGTAAGTAAGATCATTGATCTGCAGGTGTATGTGTGTGCATGATCCAGGTTTGCAGGTGTGTAGAACTAGATTGATTTTCAGGTGTGCAAGATTAGGGAGGATAACAACACAACAGGGAGCAGGATCAGGCAGGATCTACTTGGAGTACGGTGTGTACTCGGTTATTGAGCAAAGAGGAAGGCAAGGTAGATCCTTCCAAAGTAAGATCAGTTGAGTTTCAAGTTGTTGCAAGTTTAAGGGAGATCTGATTGAAGTATGATTGTGTACTTGGAGTGCGTGGAGCACCTGTGGAGTGTGTGGAGCACTGGTGTACTGGCAGTAGTGGATATTGACTAGTTGGAGGTGAACACCAACTCTGTGTTTGAGTTGTGTGTTGGGACCGTAAGAGAGAGAGCTTTGAGGAAGGAAGTACTATACACTTGAGGTGTGGGAAGCCTTTGAGAGGTGTGAAGAAGAAGTGGCATCTTCTTTATTGTATTCTTTTCTGGATGAGTATTAATACAAGTTATGTATTGTCTCTCATATTCTGTGTTATTTCTGAATTCTAGTTACTTGTGATTCTGGTTTAATCAATTGTGCTTCTGTATTTCCCAACAAAGTGGTATCAGAGTCTGGTTGTAGGTTCAAGAGTTTTATACCAACAAGTGGTATCAGAGCTAAGGTTGCAGGGAGCAGGTTTGTGTTTGGTTACAGGGCACTCTCAGGGGTTTCTGATTGAGTGGGAGTATAGCAACAGTAGAAGAAAGTAAGCTAAGAATGGAGGAATTGAAAAGCATGAATGATCAATTACGGTCCTATACAAAGAAAGAGCAGGGAAAAGAATATTGTTGGTTGGTAGAAGATCAGCATGAAAGAATTGAAGAAGCAGATGTTATAGGGATTGTTGCATAGGATGCTCTGGTATGTTTCTTGGATAAAGTAGAATTTTGTTTTATAGATTCTATTGCCTCTTTCCATGCAGCTTGAAATAGAGTATTTTTCCATGTTAAGGTCTTTGGAGACTTTGGAAAGATTTATTTAGGGGTTGGTGTGCCTTGCCAAAGATTTGGCAAAGGGGAAGTGAAGCTGAAATTGCAGGTGGCCAACACATGGGTGTTGAAGGAGGTCATGCAAGTCCCAGTCTTGAAGATGCAGCTAATTTATTCAGGGAAGTTGGGTGATGAAAGATGCACAAGAACTCTCACAATGGATGCACTTGAATTAGCTGGTGGTAAGAAAGCAGGTACTTTTTATCTACTTGCTTATATTACTGATTCTTTTTCTTTTGCAGAGATGTGGATTTATAGGCTTGGTCACAAGAGCAAGAAGGAGATGCATGTTCTTAACAGGAAGTCAGATGTCTTTGACAGACTTAAGAACTAAAAATCCTTGGTGTTTATGGAGGAGATGGCAGACAGAGATCAGTGGAGAACGCTGAGTAACTCTGAGTAGAGCAGTTTGGACAGGGATTTGATTCAAAGAAAGCTCATGGGTAAAAAGTCATCACTCACAGGCAAACACAGGTACCGGCATCAGTCAGGAGGAATCAGCATCGAACAGATAGGTGCCGATGTTGATCATGTGCAGACCAGAGCCGGTGGTGTCAGGCAGGGTAAGACCGACGTCGATCAAGAGGACTGACGTCGGCGACAGTAATACCAACATCAGTCAAGAGGACCGATGTCGGTAGTAGGTAGACACCAACGTTGATGGGGTTGGTAGTCAGGATAGGTGCATGGAATTGATGTCGATCAGATGCAGACTGTGTGGTGACCGAGGTCGGTCATTGTAACAGATTTTGGGCAGACAACAAGCTGTCAAGGAGTCTCAAATGCCCATATGGAGGATTGAAAGTGTAAGTAAGCCTCAAATTCATTGTTCCTCTTCTTTATACTCGTTGCTGACTACAGAGCAGGAAGGATCCAAGAAATAGTGGGAGCATGGCAGGAATATGATGCAGAACCAAACAAGAGATTTGGTAGGGTTGCCAGCTGGTATGAAAGCACTACAAGATGAATGGATACCTTAGTTAAAGAATAGAGTGAATGGATACATGAGACTGAAGGCCAAGTCATATGGTCTTGAGGAAGTTGTAGGATAGTGGTACAGGTTTTGACAGGTGGATGACAAAGTAGGGCTTTAGTCAATGTCAGTGTAACCATTGTGTTTGTCTTACCAGGTGGATGATGATTGCAACATTATCATGTTACTGTATGTGGATGGTATGCTAGTTAATAGGTTCAGACATACAGGGTTTTGCTGAGCTAAGGGTAAGGTTAGTTCAGTGACATGTCATGAGGAATTTGGAGTAGCAAAATTCTTTGGCATGAGAGACATGGAAGATCACAGGTTGATTTTGTCTCCAGTGAGAGCTGATGTGAATCAGGTGTTAGTGAGGTTCAATATGTAAGATGTAGAATCAGAGCACACCAAGGGCTGGATAGTTCAGTGTCTAAAATCACATGAAGTCTGGTATAGACCTGAGTTTTCCCCAGTAGTGGGAGCTGTTAGAGAGTTAGGAGCCAATTCAGGGAAGTGGGTTCTTAGGTATTTGAGAGGGACCAGTAGCAGGGATTCATGCTATGTAGGGTTAGGACTTCACTACATGGGTTTGTAGGTTCGGATGTGGCAGGGTACTCAAATGATAGGAGGTGCACCATAGGTTGTGTGGTGGGTGGTCTTTGGGGTTAAGCTTGAAGAGGGATATAAGCTAGGAAATAGATTAGATGGGGTACAAGTATAGGTACAATGCAACTATTTATCTCCAAGTGGGAGATTGTTAGGTTGTGGAGCTAAAAGCTTACTGATGTAGACATGGAGGAGATTGGAGGAGGTTGCTGAAGTGTCACAGACACCAGCGTTAGTCAGGCCAATCGACGTCAGTCAGGGGTAGACAGGAAGCAACCGACGTCGATAAAAGTTGGCCGATGTTGGTCATCTCCAGGTAGATAGGGACCGACGTCGGTCGCCTGTGCAGATCAAAACTGTGAGTCTTACAGACAGTTTGTTAACGAACCAGTTGTTTGCATGAAGGAGGCTAATTATAGTCTTGAGCTGTAGATCTAATTATTATAATTAGGTGTCTAATTATTGTTTGCATGAGATCTATTTAAGAGACTCATAGGCTATATTGAAAAGTGTGCTAGTTTGAGTTGAGTAAAGTTAGTTCCTTCTGTGTGTGAAGTGAGCAAGGGTGTTCCTCCTAGTTCCACAGTAGTGCCAAGTGTGGGTGCTAGTTTTGGAGAGTCAGAAGGGTTCTTCATGTATGTATGATCTTTGTCAGCAGGTGTGCATGGCTACATTAGGAGATCTGCATGGTAAGTAAGATCATTGATCTGCAAGTGTATGTGTGTGCATGATCCAGGTTTGCAGGTGTGCAGAACTAGATTGATTTGTAGGTGTGCAAGATCAGGGAGGACAACAACACAATAGGGAGCAAGATCAGGTAGGATCTACTTGGAGTACGGTGTGTACTCAGTTATTGAGCAAAGAGGAAGGCAAGGTAGATACTTCCAAAGTAAGATCAGTTGAGTT
>JARHVA010000267.1:4897500-4975000 GCA_037957365.1 Torreya grandis
AAGACAAAAAAATAACTGTTGATCCTTTAAACTTATAGACTAGAATACATTCCTAGAATTCAAGGCCAGGACCAGTAGAAATCGAGGAAGGAACATAACAGCAAACTGAAACCAGGACCTGAATCAATTAACTAGAAAAGGAGGAATGATGAAGGTAAGATCAAATCACCAGGTGGACATTGAAAGTTGCACACTTTTAATAAGCATGACTTGTTTCCCTACATTGATAAAATCAAATGGGTAAAACACCCCCAAATTCTAACCTGTCTTCTTAATAGATTCCAATGCAACATGATGTATTACTATTCCGGAGTCTTTCTTGAAGAGGTTATATAAGGGACTCTCTTCTATTGTAAATGGATCTCTTTTTTGACAATCAGAACAAACCTCTGCCCAAATTGAAAGGCACTTTTGAGACTTTGAGTTCAATTTGTTTATCATATTTTGTTATTGGAATAAGAAAGCAAATGGTTTTTCAGACTTTGTGATGTGATATCTTTGTTGTTAAGGAGACTGTTCTTATGTCTTTTTCCTTGATGTATTTTTTGTTCCTTTAATTCAACAAGCAAGATTAGTGAAATTAGTCAGAAAGCTGTCCTGAAGAGTTAACTATGGAGAGACTTTGTGCCCCCATAACTGCTTTTCAGTGTGTTTTCTTTTCATTTCTGTGTAAAGGACTTTGAGAAGACTTTGTGCTCTCATTGTTCTTCGTATCTTACTCTTGAGCAATCTAAGTGAAGACTTTGTGATCCATCTCAATTGGTTGGTTATTACATCTTTTGCTACATTTTACTGTTACTACCTAGAGTATTCATGTGGCTTGCTGAATAGTACTTCTAAAAGAAGAGGAGTGCTTTATGTCATTTTCCTTGAGTTTCTCGTATGTTCTGCATGCATCATCTCTGAAGAAAGAGAGATGGATGATTTGTCCTACCCTTGAGTATTATTATATATATATATATATATATATATATATATATATATATATATATATATATATATATATATATATATATATATATATATAGGGAACCTCCCCTTGATGAGAGGAGAGATTAGTCCCCTTCTGATGTGGTAAACCTACACATTTGGATGACTAATCTTCCTACTTTGGTTGATCAGACCTATTTTTTTATCAGTATGTTGATCAACAAGATATTCAACCAATAGTTTTTTGTGACTCCACTGGGGATATCATATCCATTATCCATTTATAATCTATCCATTCACCTCCATACTAACTGGAAAAGAATGCACAATTTAAAGCCTCAAGCTTTAACTTGGAGTATTCCTATGGCTTGCTGAATAGTACTTTTGAAAGAAGAGGAGTGCTTTCTATCAATTTCCTTGAGTTCTCCTATGATCTGCATGCATCATCTCTGAAGAAAGAGAGATGGATGATTTGTCCTACATTTGATTTATCAGTATGTTGATTGACAAAATATTCAAACAACAAGTATATTATCCTTAATGAATTGAATTTCATAAATAATGATGAAATGAATAATGATTTTATACCAAATTATAAAAGTATAATTGACAATTCTGATAGTATACCAAATTATAATACAAGTTCACATTCAAATTTTATAGTTTTTAATTTTGGTTATGATCATATAATGCATGATGACATAAATAGTGTGAAAACACTGATTGATAAAATTTGCAATCAATAAAACACTATGGTAACACCATCGAATGAAGAAAATATGATGGAAACACCAAATCAATTAAATTTACCACTAATAACACTTCATAGGATTTTGAAAAGAAGAAACATGTATTTAATTGAAATTGATGAAAACATTTTAAAACTAATGCCTTAAAAATGTCCAGGCACCATATGATAAGAAAAGCTAAAAGAATTTGGAACTAAAACTTTCAAAAATTAAACAAAAGTAAAAGATACCAATTGTTTGTTATATTTATGAAAGTCCATAAGATGGGACCTATAATGAATTCCCTAAGTATAAGAACATCTAATATTAATTGTGTAAACAAGGAAATTATTGAAATTTTTCATAATTCATACCATTAAGTAAATGTGAACAAACACACCAAAGATGGTATTGTTGCTGACGCATTATTACAACTTATGTGGTAAGTTGTCAAACAAAGAATAATAGATTGATTAGAAAAGAAGCTAAGAATTGGACATAAATATAAAAACACTAATGAAATTAATTGGGAGATGTATAATATTTGATGTTTCTAGTAACAATGACTTGTGGGCATTCTCTGGTAGACTCCCATGGAAATACAAAGCTGTAACCATGACCTAAAAGATTTACTTGTAGAATTTTGGAAAGATAACACAAGGGTATCACCTAATATTAGAGATGTAGTGAAAATAAGAGTTGGTTCTTGTAATCATGAACCACATCTTAAACATTTTTTGGATATGACTCAAACACAATTGTACTCTAAATTTGTTAAAAAAATATCAACAGATTTATATTAGTCAAAATATTTTGAAATAGCCAAACCCTTCTATGTGAAAATCAATCACATATGCACTATTTGTTATTATAGGTATCATGTTCAATTTTTGATGCATTATAACATTTTTCATCATGTTAATTGTACCTTACATACTGATAACATTTTATAAGAGTATGGAGAGTTTAAGATCTCATATGGGATGACTAATAGATACGAAGAGTTCTTCAAAGGGTAAGGGAAGCATATTCAATGCAGTTAATGTTATAAAGACATATGTAAGGAAATTATGCTTCTCCAGATTGAAAAATTATTCTCCCAATTGAATTGAACCTAAAACACATGAAAAGTTACTAGGAGGATGTCTCAAGAAGCTTGGATAGGTAGTATGTTTTAGTTCATTTTTGGTTATTTTTTGTATTTGGTGTTACTTAAGCTATTCTTGAGATGTATTCCAATTTTTTTGTAGTTTTTCCTATGAATATTTAGTGAAGTATCTCTTTGGGACTTGGTGAGTCCCCTTATTCTATTTTAGTTGGTATTCTTCTTCTAAGGATTGAGGTCCCTAGTCAAATAAAATCCCACCTTTAACCTTAATGAAAGACATTTTTCAAGAGTATGGAGTGGAGGCACCACCAAAATCAACATGGGAATTTATTCCATCCATTTTTTTAAGAGACACAATGGACATTTTTTTTTATAATAGGGCATGTTTGGATGGAACTTACAACATTCATGGTGGATTGAAAAATATGAAAAATTGTACCCATGAGGAGAGTACACATAGAATTGGCCAAGAATTGGTTAGTTTTAGTAAATATAAATTTGTTACATATCAATTAAAATATGGAAACGAATCTAAAAGGTGAAAGCTTGTTACAGAATAAATACATGTTTCCAAATCTATGGATAAATTTAGGGATAAAAATTTGTGTATGAGTATCTAAGGCACACACACAGAGCTTGATGGCTAACTAAACGATTCAAGTTATATAAGGACACATTGCCACTTTGTACTATTGTTTCACTAGTTGAATTTTTAGATAATTACAAATTATAACCAAAAAGAGAAGTTCAATCACAATAATTCAATTCAGTACATATTTCCATTTTTGTGCATATAGAATTCATGCATTCACCTGACAGTACAAAGCATGATTGAAAAATATTAAGGGAGTACCAGTTCTATGTCAAAAATTATTGAACACATTATTCATAGTATAAGCAAGGTTATTTTTAGATGTGTTATGGCAAGTTAAGTGAAAATAACATTACTTTTAATCAACATTATATTTGGTCAGATAACTACATGTCAAAATTTAAGAATGCATGAACATTTTATTGGCTAAGCAGGATACATGTAACCATAGGTGTATAACATATTTGGAGTTTCACTAAAGTAAGCCATGGAAAAGGGTAGCATGATATTGTAGGATCATGTGTCAAAAGAGATATTTCAAGAGAGGAGTTAAATTTTTAAGAGTTCATTGATTTGATAGATGCAAAAAATATAGTTGAATGGGGCAATGAAAATATGGGCCATGGTACTCAATAAAATCCACTATTCATAGATATTTCTAGTTGATATAGGATGAACAAGTGGAAATCTATGAAGATTATATGAAATAATATGATTGAGTGAGTTAGAATCATTTCATAACTCAAACACAAGTTATTGGATGGTTCATATGAGTCACATAGCATGCTTTTATTCTATAGGCATTGACATTGTTTGGAAAAATTGAGAGTCACATGAATGGATGGATGAATGGATTTATAGTCCTATATTTCTAATTAATAGTTATCAAGTTCCACCAACATTATATCTTACATATCTGACATCATCATGAGACTTTGACCATGTATATTATATAGTGAAACTAGGTACCATACATTTAACTTGTATTCTATATACTAAATGTGATAAATATATCAGTAGATCATGTTACTAAATCATATTTTATTTTAAGTTGCATGAAATTTTTATGAAATTATTTTAGATGAGGATAATGAGGAGAGGACATATTACTACTTATGCCAGTGTGTAGAGTAAAATCATAATTAACTTATGCATTCATAGATGGGGAAAACATTCACTATCCCATTGGGTTTGTGGTAGTTACTGGAACTTGGCATTGACACTATCCTATCAAAAATTGAAATGTATGGTTTTTTTAAGAACAAAAATTACATAGGAAGATACTCCACTATTCAAATTTGGTTCTCACAAAAAATATTTAGTTGCAAAAATATCAAGGTAGGCTATTAAAAAGGACTCTATAGAAGGCTTGTGAATCTGATCATGAAGCAATTCTTACTACTATAAATAATAGAGCTAATACTAGTGGTTTATTATATTTAAATCCCATGGTATGTTGAATTCTCAAATTTAAATGTGTCTGATTTTATTAAATTTTATTTATTTCTTAGGTGTTACATATAAATTTTAGTTTAAATACATATTAACATATTTTTGTAGGTTAGTGGTGCCAAATTAGCTTCCACATTCACATGGTTGGCATCGTTACTTAAGAATTACATATTATAAAAGATAAGATAAGATTTTGATTCATGTATATTATTGACTATTCAACCTTATCTACACTTGACAATTCCTATAAGAGACTGATTCTACACTTGACCCTTCACCTGCACACTCCTTAATGTATTAACTAACTCATTTGTAGGAGTATTCGTGTTCCATTAAGGCCATTTCTCCATCATGGGAATGGAATAAAAGTGACTAGAATCTAATTTAATTCTTATCACCTTTTCAAATCTGATATATATTCTTAAAATTTAATCCCTTTATCCCTTGTGAGCCCATACTAGCTGCTCACTCACTCAATAAGGCCTAAAATAAGGCCTGCCTATATTGTCTATACACAATGAGCTATAAATCCTTCATATATTGGCATCAAAATATTAAAAATACATTCATTATCTTTATACAATGTTGGATCAACTACACATAAATTTTCAAAATGTTTGGATCAATATAACTTGATTTATGGCACTCATAGCCCCCTTGAAGATTGGTTTTCACCATTTGCATGCACAAGTATGTATTTTTACATTTTATCTCTCCTTAGGTATTTTTTAGATATAATAAAACTTGAAAAAGTTATAAAATGTTAACATGTATCTCTAGTCTAAGTTTCATAGGTTTTGGAGCTTTAAAACTCAAATTATGGTATTTATGTGCACCTAGGATATCATAGGGCAACAAGCATACTAGTTTAGTAAAAACATTGTACCTTAAGTGATAAGAAGTTTTAAAAGATTTTTATTTTAATAATAATAATTTATGGACTCCTTATAACCTCTATAATGTTTTTTGGACACATTAAATTCAAAAAAGCATTAAAAATGTCCAATTTTAGGTCTCTAGATCCTCTTCACAACTATATGCATGTAGTTTTCAACATAAGTATGTATTTGGATAGTTTTATTGGATGGAAATACAATATTTAACATCTTTAATATTGATTTAGGTTTCTATTATGGCATCCAATGTTCTTAGATCACTTTGGAGTCTTCAAGATCCTCAAGTTTGCCTAAAAATAATAATTTTGCCTTAGAGGGAAATGTCATCTTAAGCCCAAAATGGGTGCTCTACCTCCTAACTAGGCATACTCAAATGCCAAAAATACATTATCAGAGTTTAATTTAAACCCATGATATGGTGGTGATGTCATTTTTTAGCCAATAATCCCTATAGATAGAGATCTCTAGCTACAACTTGCATCCTGATAACATTTCTTGTCAATGTTGATCGAGATTGAAATTGTTGAAAAAAGGGTATTTACATGGATTATAAGGCCATGGATATGGGAATGAATGTAAATTTAACATATATATTATTTATAAGTGATGTATTTATGATTTTAGGTCTAGAAAGTGTAAATTTCTATTGGAGGCAAATAACCTGTCTCTCAACTACATAAAAGTTGCATTTTAGGACTGGTCACTAAATCCTCTATCATGAGTTCATCAATGATTTTAAATTAAATATTAGGGGTGAAATTAGAGGATTTATAAAAACACATTATGGTTCTTTTGGTTCATTTATATGACTTATGATTTTTGTTTTATGCCTTTTCAATGTTTTCTTGAAAAATAATAATTTTGCCTTATAGGGAAATGTCATCTTAAGGTTGAAACGGGTCCTCCATCTCCTAATTAGGCATACTAAAATTACAATAATGTAGTATTATAGGTTAATCACCACCCCTGACATGTTAGTGATACCAATTTTCATCCATGAAGCCCTAGATAGATTTTTCCAGCTGTATCTTACATCTTTACAACATTCTTGTCAATGTTACTTGAGGTTAGAATTGTTACAAAAAAGTGTATCTACATAGATTTTGAGGCTGTAGTTATGGGAATACACATAATTTCACATATTGAGGTGTTTTAGGTGATTTATTTTGAATCATGGGTCCCAAAATTAGAAATGTCTATTAGAGACAAAGACATATCTATTAACTACATAAAAGTTGCATTTTAGGACTGATCATTGAATCATGTACCAAAAGTTCAAAGATGTTTTACA
Source organism: Torreya grandis (assembly GCA_037957365.1). Classification (NCBI taxonomy): domain Eukaryota; kingdom Viridiplantae; phylum Streptophyta; class Pinopsida; order Cupressales; family Taxaceae; genus Torreya; species Torreya grandis. Next base: position 4,904,498 of record JARHVA010000267.1, read on the forward strand.
ATATGAGGGATTTTGGGTGAAATTAGTTGAATTAGACATGTATTTTATGGTTCTTCCTATTTGTGTATATGACTTAATTTTTCTACATTACACCTCTCCAAAGTTTTCCTAAAAAATAATCATTTTGCCTTATAGGGACAAGTCATCTTGAGGTCAAAATGGGTAATCCATGTCCTAGTCAGGCATACCCCAATGTTCAAAATGAATTATTATAGGTTAATAATCACCCCAAATATGGTTGAAATGTCATTTTTCATCCATGAGGCCCTATAGATAGAGATATCCAACTATGGTTTGCATCTTGCATCAAGGGAAATGCCATCTTGAGGCTGAAATGGATGCTCCCTCTCCTAACCAAGCATATTTAGATACTGATATTGTGTTATTACAGGTTAATATCTACCCCTGACATGGTGTAAATTTTATTTTTCATCCATGACGACTTAGAGATAAAAATATCCAAATTTTGATTGCCTTTGCATCTAGGGAAATGTCATCTTAAGGCCAAAATGAGTGCTCTATCTCTTAACTGTACATACTCAAATTCTAATAGTGTAGTCTTATAGGTTAATCACCACCCTTATATGGTGGAAATGCCATTTTTTTATCAACAAGGCCTCTAAGATATATATCTCCAAATATGGCTTGCATCTTGCATCTAGGAAAATATCATCTTGAGGCCTAAAAGATTTACATATGAGTTATGTTTGACCGACTTTTTTTTGGTCTCATATATATTATTGAATTGAATGTCTCAAATAAAGACAAAAAAACTCTTCCAAGGGTTAAATTTCCTAATTTTGGCCTTATAAAAAATAGCCATTAGACTAAACATATTATTTCAAAATAGATGGCCTATTGCCTTGCCATTTCTACTTAATACAACAACATAGAGAAAAAAGTGAAAATTTTAGAAATTTATAAAACAAAAATCAACACACATACTTATAAGATATGATATATATATATATATATGTATATATATATATATATATGTATATATATGTATATATATATATATATGTATATATATGTATATATATATATATATGTATATATATATATATGTATACATATATATATATATATATGTGTATATATATATATATGTGTATATATATATATATGTGTGTATATATATATATATATGTGTATATATATATATATATGTATATATATATATATATATATATATATATATATATATATATATATATATATATATGTATATATATATATATGTATATGTATATATATATATATATATATGTATATGTATGTATATATATATATATATATATGTATATATATATATATATATATGTATATATATGTATATATATATATATATGTATATATATGTATATATATATATATATATATATATATATATATATATATATATATATATATATATATATACATATATATACATATATATATATATATATGTATATATATGTATATATATATATATATGTATATATATGTATATATATATATATATGTATATATATGTATATATATATATATATATGTATATATATGTATATATATATATGTATATATATATATATATATATATATATATATATATATATATATATATATATATATATAATGGATTTTCCATAATGTCCATCACATTATGATGTAAAATAATCATAAAAAATTTATTCAATCTTGCAAATATGTCTTTAAACGGTTGAATAAGATCCTTAGGAGTCTTGAGAGGTCTTAAAAGCTATGTACGAATAATAAGAAGTATGTTTAACCTTCAATATGTCTTGATAATTATTATTTTGTCTTGTATAGTCATTAATAATTTGCTTAGGTTAGTAGGGTTCTAAATAAATTTCTCTTTAGATGAATAGTCCCCTTCCTTACCAAAATACACTATTTGAAATTTTAAACTTGATAATACACTTTGGAGGCATTTTGGCTTGTTGTAAAGGTCATGATCCTTAGTCAATTCCTTTTATCAGTATTTTGAGGGTGTGGAAATTTAAATCCCTCCATCCATAATATTTTTTTTTATTCAATATAATGGTTTAATTCACTTTCAAAATTTTCAAGAGCTTCACAAACATTTTATGGATATGGTTAACTGTCTAGCATAGATGAAATTTGTCAATAGATATGTCAGTTTATAATAAGATAAGTTTTCCTCTTCTGAGCCTGGATCATCTCCAAGATTATTGGGCTTCGCTCAATTTAATTGTTTCCAACCTTATAAATTTTAGAGTGGTGGATGCAACTAGACTATTGGGACACGTCTACAGTGAAGGAGGACTAATGTTGGGCCTTGGGTTTGCGGAGGCAATAAACACTTCAAGAAACCTAGAAATTGGTTTGGTCACATGAATCTAGGTTAATTAACATGCTATTTATTATTAGGATTATATGATGTTAATTAATTTCCATATTTATTAAATATTTTCACTTTCGTTTGAATTATTACATGATCTTCATTATCTATTTTAGTTCAAAACATTTCATTATACTAGAGTCATTTCTACTAGGAGGAAAAACCTAGGATTGATCCAAAATTCTTATTTTATGTTGTTCTTATCACATCAAAATAATTGGGAATAATCAAAATTAGATCCATAAGGATACGTATTGTGTATATTGTCAGTGACAACTACTAAAAGTTACCTATGAGTGATAATTATTGATAGCTATTAACTTTGGTTATTTCTTTGACCATGGTTCTTTAAACCCTAAATATAACTAAAAATCACATTATCTATATTTATCAATATGCATTTAAAGAGAAAGAGGTGAAAGATGAGACATATATCCAAGTAAACCATAGAGTGCTTATAATTATTAGATGCAAAAGAAATTTTATTAGTGCTCAAAGGACTTAAAGCTTTGACAAGTATTATCTTTACCTAGAATTATGCTCATATCTAACAAGGCTCCAATCTATATAATGTTTTTGCACATGGGTATTGATATATATAATGTTTTTTGCATGTATGTATTGACTTAAATCATGATTTTATATGTGGGTATTTGTCCATATGAATTTTATGTGTATTTTGGCTAGGTTTTGAGCCTTGCTAGCTCCAATTCACAGGGTAGGATTTAATCAATAGTAATGAAGGTGATTTTCATTAGCTAAAAATGAGGTTAAACATTGGTGTAGGACTTGGGTGTCCCACACTTGCTAGTTTTTTTACATTACATGACTGTATATTTCAAGATTTTATTTTTATCATTGAAGAAATATTAATAGACATTTCATTGCAATGTACTACCCCATTTTGATGAAATAAAATTTAGAAAAATACAAATCATAATGGGTTTCCATTATTTAATTTCCTAACTTATGCCATGATTTATGTCATGTGATAAATGGTATAAAATAACTTGGGGTTATTTTGGACTTTGTTGAAGTGATGGATAAAAAATCAAAGATTATTTGTACATTTAAATATTTTCTTTGATCCTTGTGTAAATGTGAACAAACATGTTTCATGAGAAACTATTAATTTTTAATTTAAAAAGTAAAATATAGAAATGGGAAAATTAAAGGAGTTTCACATGATAATATGTCTTCTCATATTACGTGTTTAGTATGTCCCCAGAATGCCTCAACCTATAACTAAATAAGACTATGTTTTCAAATCCCTATGTTTGTGAGAAGTAATAATGTGCATTGTTCAATGATGGTTTCTAGACTATGTCTATAATGGTGTGATTTTTATCATCAAAGTTGGTGAGTTTTGTATGGGGTTATTTTTTTGGTATTCAAATGACTTTCAAAATAAAATCTAGCTACATCTTAGTTATAAAACTTCCTTTTTTTTAAGGTATATATTTTTATTTTGTGATAGGTGTAATTGGCCATACTTTGAGAGGCTAGAATTATTTCCTTATCGGACTTACATGCTCTTTGCCAAGCAGGATTTAACATTTCACTACAATTAGTTTGATGATTAATGTCAAATAGTCAATGTTGAGGTGGAGATTTTAATTTCATGAAGTAGGTTTGATTGTTTGAAATAATAATTGGACTACCTTGATTGTAAGGAAATATAATTGGAATTACAAAAATCATCTTTAGTTAGATAAGAACAAATGAAACCTAGACTAAAGATGTCATAATAGGAATTGAAAAGTGATATAAAGAAACAAATCCACAATTAACCTTGGTGTTTTTTTTTAAATTTCGATAGAGTCATAGCATTTGTGACTTGTATATAGCTATTAAAAGTATGTATTTTTATGTTTTGAGAATTTTAATATTTATAATAAGTGGGGATAAATATTTGTTAAAAGGTTATATTTTTATGTTTTATAATTTTAGTCTTAGTTAAAGTGATTCATAGGAGACATGAATGTTTTGTAATTTTAGCCTTAGTTAAATTGATGCATAGGATCAATGAAATTGATCCATGAGTTTATGACATCCCCTATACATAGGGACTTAGAAATCTAACACTTTATAGTGTTTTCATTACACCAATGTAGGGTTTGAGATTTGCTTTTGATCTTTGAAGAAAATATTATTAGTCATGATCCTTAGTTGAAGGACCTTTAGGGTCAATTCACTTGGGTTAAATTTATTTTAACCCCCAAATCAATGTAAATATGCTTTAAACCTCATCTAGACTCATGTAACATATGAGGAAATCAATATTATCATATTTATTAGATAGATAAAGGTTAATAGAGTGATTTTTGGTCTTGAAATAACACCAAACTGATATTATACATGTTGGTATTAGTTGATAAGGTTAAATACAATATATTAGGAGATAATAAAGGAAATAAAGGTTAAATGAAGTGATAAGAATGAAGTAGTAGGTCTATGAGAAGGCCTAGAGAAAAGTCTGCCAAATACTTGCTGAGGTCAAAGTGTACGTATTCAAAGCTCATATGAATGAAGAAGGTTTATATTAATAAATTGATGTTTCTCTATACTTTTAAGTTTATATTTTGATATATATTTGATCTAACTTCACACTGTAATGGTGTTTTTCAAGTTATAAAGGTCTACAAATACTATTTTTTGTGACACAATCTAAGAAATAAATGTATTTCTACATACTTTCATGATTATAGGTCTTGATGAATTATTTTATAAGTAAACCAAAATAGTGTAATGTCTATTCAATCTGAAAGTTGATATTTTGCCAGATTTGTGCTCCTAGGTCTATACTTTCAGTTAAAACTATAAAAGTCAAGGACATATTCATTGTTTTAACAATTAAGAGTTTGTTCAAGCACCAAAAGTGGTTACAAATGTTAGGTGAATGATATATTAGGATAATAAATACTTTAAGTGCATGAAAATAGTGATAAAGACTAAAATTTCCCATTATGTTAGGCCTCAAGACTATGACATATAGAAAAACACTAATTCAAGATTTAGTTCATTAAAAGTGTTATGAATCTCAAACAAACCAATCAAATCCTGAGAAATTTTATAGGGAGATGATATATAAGTTAATTTAATGGATTTAATTGGTTTCATGGGTTGGAATTCATTACATAAATAAATATTGATGACTCGATCTATGCAAGCTTGTACAAAGACCTAAAGCAAGGTTTTTTGGAGATCAAAATATTATAGGTCAATGACTAATAAATAAAATGCTTTGCAAGTTTATGGATAGAAGGAGGATATGAAAAATGTGGTTTTTAAAGTGGTTTAATGGAACCAAGGTTTGTATAATTAAATAAAGTATCCCTTCTCGGTATGTAGGATTGAAGATAAGCAAACTCAGCTAAGATAAGAAGTATGTTCTTGTGTTTCCAAGATAAATCAAGGACCAAATAAAATTAATAATGAAAGGTAAAATATAAAATATGTTTATAAGATCAAAAGGATTCAATAATAAATATACAAATAATATCTAAATCTATTTTATTACTCTTGGCTATGAATAGGATTGTGTAAACCCAATCTAGGGTTTAAGACATTATAATTCTTCTAAAAAGTATTTTAACCCAAAAAATGTTTTGAAACATTGGGTAATGAGAAAATAAGGTATTTTAAAGAATATTTAATATAATTTAAATCAAATTTAAATATATATTAATAGGTATTATGTATTGTGTGCCTATAGGTTTGAATATAAACCTAAAACTCATGTTTAGAGAGCCAAAATATACCTTAAATCTTAGAAGACAAATGTTGAATTATTGAAACTTGAAATGGAGATCAAAGTAGGTAGTTTCAAGGCAACAAATTTGGTTGAAAATTGATCAAGTGTCTTGAAAATAAATTATGGTAGTTTCAAACCTTACAAACCTCTATATAGGTTAAGAACCCACTTAACTATCCTATAATGAAATTCAAGCATCAAGAAGGTTCAAGACTTGTGTAATACATTCATGAGAGTTTGGAAACCCTTTTATAAAATAAATAATGATCTTATTGTTATTAAATAGATGAATCTAAGAATATTATTTCTTTATTGTGAATAGAGGTAAGTTGTAGACGTAATTGGAAACCTAAAAGAGGTTTACATAAGTCAGGATTGAACATTAATAGAGTGGTTAATAGTGATAAAATGGTCTAATTACATAATTCTAGGAAATTGGGTCAGTCTACTTGCATCACATTAGTTATTGTATTGTATTACAGTTATTCGACAAGAAACCAAACCAAAACACAAAAATAGTTGTTTCTACTTCAAAAAATATATTTTGTGACCACTTACCACACCTTTTGTAATAATTTCATAACATAATTATACATAAATTTAAACAATATTCAATATATTGAAAGGTATATTTTTAATTCTAAAAAAAAATTTAAGGCATATAATAATGTGAACATGTAATATAATATGTAATAAATTACAATAAAATATAAAACCTAAAATCAATGAGACTATTTAGAAAGTAAAATGTTGAACAATATATAATGTATATAATATCCATAAAATCCATATAAATTTGTATAAAATGTGAACACTTGATACAATATCTTTGGTCAATCTCATATAGGCATACAATGCCAAGAAACTATACATCAAGCCATATAAGAATACAATAAAATGTCATAAGACATGATCTTAATCATCAAAATGAACCAGTCCTTTGACTTTTTTGTAGAAGCCTCTCCCTTGGTTTCCTTGATCACACTTGGAAGTGTCATATCTGGATGACTATGATTTATCCTTTGCTCAAAACTTTCATATGTAAATATTATCATAAAATTTACATTTACTATAATAATATACTTATAAAATTAAAAAGCTATATTTTTAAAATGATAAAAAAAATTATTCATAGGTGCACTTATCACAATATGTAGGTCACTATCAATTTGGGACTGACACTCAATAGGGTCAATGATAGGTTCATGCTGGTGAATGGGAGATTGAAATGGATCAACAATAGGATTCAGTGTCATGCTCATGATAAAAGAAGGGATGGCTCCCTGCATATATATATATATCAAAATTGGATCAAAAAACATTTAAGCCAACTAACTAAATTATTGAAATATAATATAAAAATTTACAAATTAAATTGTCAATTGTACCACATTATGCTTGCTAATCATTTCAATAGGACTAGAATATATCACCATAGGATTTTATATTGACAATTATTTCATGCATCATCTATTTTCACAAGTATATAGGATAATTACAAAACACACATCCATATTTACACTTAGACATTATAATAACTCTCATGTACCTTAGTGAGTTGTTGTGCAAATGAAGTCACAATGATAATACCTACATTTTATCCCTCTCAAATAGATAATAAAGTGTGTAGTGTGCTCATCAACTGAGCAAATAAAATATCATTGTTAGTCACTTTAACATACACACACACACACACACACACACAGGCATAGTTTAATCAACACACATGATCGTGTGGCATCCAAAATCCTCCTACAGCATAAAAAATTCATATAAATTATTAAGCTTTCTACATTAAAAATAATGATTGCCTTTTAAATTGTACAAATATTTTAAATTCAACAAGTCTAACATTTTTTTATAATAAGTAAAATATTAAAGCTACCTAGGAAGTTGTAGCCAAGGTGTCTAAATCAAATTTAGATGACTAAAACATAGTGAGGTAGATATAATTTAGGCCAATGAAAATAACACCATGAGTGGTTTATATTATATCCTCCTTCTCTTTAGGTCTAGTGCATATAGCACCACATGATCTATAATAGTTATCTCATCAAATAGAAGTTTTAGATGAATCCTCACCATACCCACCCTCACCACTAGGAGTATGAGAAACATGGATCATATGTTGAATGAGAGTGTCAATAAGTGCCTTTAACACATGCAAAGTATAAATCTCTAAAGTCTCCTTGACTATAGAGGTTAGAATCTCAAGAGAATGTGGTTTTTTAGTACATACTCTCATGGGCTAATTAGGTGCATGATGTGCACCTAGCTTATCATATGTAGAACCCTTTCATTTAACAACGAAATCTGAGAAATCAAAATAGTTTAAAAATTCATTCAACATAAACTCAAAATAGATTTTTCTCAAAAAATACATCAAGACCTCATTATTGTTGTAAGGTAGGTGATCAAAGAAAATCCACCATCGATCCCAATTTTTTTTTTTGATTAAATCATGAATGCACGAGTGGATTAGAATCCATTTAACTGTCACATCTAGTGGCCCACTAGTTTTCCCATCGATGAATAGGGCACAAATTTAGGCTTGGTTATATTTTTATCTTTCATAATGGTTAAAGAAATTTTTTGGGAATAGTATTTCCAACATTTATTTTTATAATTAGACCGCCTATAAATTTGACCCATTAATGAGTCAATTTCACCTAATAATTTTTGTAATTTGTTTTCTATATAAATTCATTAGGGTTGTTTGTATGGGGATACCTTAATGTCCTAATAAAATTCTCAAGTTTGATCTTATTTTCAATTATGTGGGTTGATAAATCCTCTTGAATATCTTAGGGGGCTTGAATAACTACATGAGGGTTAGGAGGGTTTTGTGAATGAGGAGAGATATGAGGATTTTTTAGGTGAGGAGGGATAAGAGGGTTTTTTGGGTTGGGAGGGATAGGAGCGTCAGGTTGTTATTCAATGATACTTGCATCTTCATGTACTAAAAAACAAAAAAAATAAAGAAAAATATAACAAAATTAACTATTTTTATTTCTAAATGCACTAAAATGTGTTTACATACCTCTCTTTCAGCATGTCATTATTGAATTTGGGTTGTTGGAGTGTTTTTTGTTTGCCCTGATCTCACTCAACCATATATTTACTCTTGTTTTCTTTTGATCTTAGTTTGTGCTGATCCCAAATAAATGGCATTGACAATTTTTATTTGGTTTTAAAACTATAGAACTATATGCGTGGTTCTGTTAATTTAAAACTACATACATAATGCTAAAATTGAACTACATACATGGTTTTGGATCAGTAATACCAAGTCTATGTCATAGAAACATGTACATGATTTTTAAAAATATCATACTTAGTTCTTACAATCTACATATGCAAAATCAATCTCATATATTTCAATTTGTTTTTTTCCCCCATCTCCATGCACTTACCCATATACATCTTCTAAGTTATTTTACATAGTCTAATATTTTTTTTATCTCAAAAATGATTTGATCATCTAATAAATATATCCTAAGTGGATTTTGAAACATGCCACATCTATCATATATCATTTTATTGGTCTGTATGCATTTTTCTATATTTCTCACACCATGACTTGAACATATTACATGTCATGTCCTAGAAATCCATATAAATTATAATTCATCATAAATAATTTATAAAATACTGTCTGGGTATTTTTAAAACTGTTAATCCTCCCTTGTCTTCAATTTAGGGCCTTCACTGATCATATCTTGTGCTACTATTGAAGAACATTATTGCACCTTAATACTTCAACCTATTTGATCCATTATGACACCATATACTTGTACTAAAGAGAGTTTAGTAATGTGTTCATGTAATTTAATATTCACATATAAATAAGAGAAGGATAATTACTTCCCCAATATTTTATTTACAAGGCATAGAGAACTACATTGAGTATGATTCTAACATGCAAGACATGTAGTTACAATTCCCTTGGAATTTCTTAACCCACAAAATTTATTTATTTACATTCACTATGTATTTATGGGGAATTGGGTAAAGTTAATAATAATATATCAGTTTAGAATTTTTAGCCATGAATTCAGTAAGTGAAGACACAAGACAATATCGAAACTAGAAGCACACCTAATCCATAAAAAATAGATTCTATAATTTAGCATAGTATGATTCAGTACAACATGATATATTTGTCAATAAAAATATAGATAACTATTCAACAACCAAATCTACTGAAAACATATTTATATGTAGGATAACTGGTCCTAAATCTAACCTTTAATACTACCCAGTTCAAATTTTAGATAGAGTTAAAAAGATAACTTCATAGCCCATATCCACTTTTAGATTTCTAATTAGATCACTGATTGAGTTCATTTCATCACTTTAAATAATGCTTATCAAATAATTTCATTTAGGAATGAGTTTTTTAATGGCCAATAGGAAAAATATGAATTATCATTTTACATCATTCAATGGTACATCTCACATGTAATCATTTTATCTCATTGTGCCTAAGTAATTAGTCCTAATCCATTTTTAGCTAAAATATATTGGTGAACCCCTATGTTATTTGAATGCCAACACCATAAAGTGGTTTTTCCTTATGGTTTCATGGTTGTTTCTAATTTTTTATATTTTATTTTCATATTTTCATCTTATTTCACATGTTTTGATCAAACCCTAGTTTCTACTCACCTTTTTATGCTTTTAAACTACTTCCATCTTGTAAAATTTGGTTCAGACACATTTTTTCATTGAACACACATTCCTTTCATTATATTTTTAGGTTTTATTCTCTCATTTAAAATTTAATTTTCAGGATTTCCTCTTATTTTTTATTATTACATTTATCATGATTACAAATAGGGATATTCCTTCATCTATGGTTGATGTTGATGCTATGGGCTCATATCTTCTTAATAGATTACCTTATGTTTCCCATTTGGATGATGATAGTGACCATGAAACTTATGATGATCTAAATATTATTATTTATGTTGATCAACATAAATTTTCAATTATTGCTAAATTTATAGCTATATTAAATAATAATCCTAAATTTATGAAACTTTTATTACTTTAGTTAAAATAAGTGAAACAAAAAATAATGAAAGAGAATCATTTCCCTATGCATACTCTTATAGATGCATTAAATGACTCTATTCCACTTACTAGAGGCTCTACATTGACATTAGATGGTGAGGATAGTGTTCCTCATGATACTAGTAATATGCCTCCATCTAGTGCTACCACCCTTCCTCAATTTAATGCTTCCATTCATATACAATGTAAGGCTTCTATGGTTCCTCTTATCAATCCAAAAACCAAAGATACAATATAATAACATTATACTAATACAAAATTACAAAACACACATCCATACTTACACTTAAACATTATATTAACTCTCATATACCTTAGTGAGTTATTATGCAGATGAAATCATAGTACTAAGACCTACATTTTCTCCCTCTCGAATAGATGATGGAGTGTCTAGTGTCATTATCAATTGAACAAAAAAATATCATTGTTAGTCACTTTAACATATATATACAAGTGTATTAGAATCAACACACATGATCGTGTGGCATTTAAAATCCCATTGCAAAATTAAAAAAAATCATATAAATTATTAAGATTTCTACATTAAAATTAATGATTACCTTTTAAATTGTACAAATATTTTAAATTTAACAAGTCTAATTTTTTTTTTATAATAAGTAAAATATTAAAGTTGTCTAGGAAGTTGTATCTAAGGTGTTCAAATCAAATGTAGATGAATAAAACATAGTGAGGTCGATATTATTTAGGACCATAGAAATACCACGATGAGTGGGTTGTATGATATCCTCCTTCTTCTCAGGACTAGTGCATATATCACCACATGATCCATAATATTTAGATCATCAGGTAGTAGTTTTAGATGAATCCTCACCATACCCACCCTTGCTAGTAGGAGTATGAGAAACCTAGATCATATGCTAAATGAGAGTGTTAGTAAATTCCTTCAGCACATGCAAAGTATAAATATCTAAAGTATCCTTGACTATAGAGGGTAGGGTTTCAAGATGATATGGTTTTTTAGTACATACTCTTATAGGTTAATTAGGTGCACGATGTGCACCTAGCCTATCCTATGTAGAGCCCTTTCATTTAATAAATAAATATAAAAAAATAAAATATTTTGGAACTTCATTCAACATAAATTCAAAATATAGTTTTCTCAAAAAGTACATCAGGACCTCATTATTGTTGCAAGGCAGGTGATCAAAGACCATCCAACATCAATCCCAAACAATATTTTTGATTATATCATGAATTCACTAGTGGATTAGAATCCATTTGACTATCACATCTAGTGGACCACCAGTTTTCACATCAATGAATAGGGAACAAATTTGGGCTTAGTTATATTTTTATCTTTAACAATGATTAAAGATAATTTTTGGTAATAGTATGCCATATATTTATTTTTATACTTAGACCACCTAAAAATTTGACCTGTTAATGAGTCAAATTCACCTAATAATTTTTGTAATTTATTTTATATATAAATTCATTAGGATTGTTTGCATGGGTATACCTTATTTTCCTAATCAAATTCTCAAGTTTGATCTTATTTTCAATGATATGGGCTGATAAATCCTCTTGAATACCTTAGGGGCCTTGAATAACTACATGAGGGTTAGTAGGGTTTTATGGGTGAGGAGGGATATGAGGGTTTTGTAGGTGAGGAGGGATATGAGGGTTAGGTTGTTATTCAGTGATACATGCATTTTCATGTATTGAAAAAAAAAATCAAGAAAAATACAACAAAATTAACTATTTTTGTTTCTAAATGCACTAAAATGTGTTTGCATCCTCTCTTTTAGCATGGCATTATCAAATTTGGGTTGTTGGAATGTTTTTTTCTTTCCCTAGTCTCACTCAACCATGTATTTACTCTTGTTGTCTTTTGATCTTAGTTTGTGTCGATCCCAAATGAATGGCATTAATAATTTTTGTTTGGTTTTAAAACAAAAGAGCTACATATGTGGTTTCGTTATTTTAAAATTACATACGTAGTTTTAACATTGAATGACACACATGGTTTTGGATAAATCATACCAATTCTATTTCATAGAACCACATACATGATTTTTAAAAATCTTGTATGCAGTTCTTACAATCTACATATGTAGAATCAATTTCATAGATTTCTATTTGTTTTTTCCCCCCATTTTTGTGCACTTACCCATATACATCTTCTAATTTATTTTACACATTATAATAATTTTTTTCTCTAAAAAATGATTTGATCATCTGATAAATATATCGTAAGTAGATTTGGAAACATGCCACATCTATCATATATCATTTTATTGGTCCTTATGCATTTTTATAGATTTCTCACACCATGACTTGAACATATTAGATGTCATGTCCTAGAGATCCTTCTAGATTATAATTCATAAAATATTGTCTAGGTATTTTTAAAATTGTTAATCCTCCCTTGTCTTTAATTTAGGGGCTTCATTAATCATATCTTGTGCTACTATTGAAAAACATTATTGCACCTTAATATTTCAACCTATTTAATCCATTATCACACCATACACTTGTACTAAAAGAGCATAGGAACATGTTCATGTAATTTAATATTCACATATAAATAAGAGGAGGATAATTACTTCCTCAATATTTTATTTATAGGTCATAGAGAATTACGTTAGGTTTGATTCTTCATGCAAGACATGTAGTTACAACTCCCTTGGCATTTATTGACCCACACCATTTATTTATTTACATTCACTATATATTGATGGGGAACTAGGTCAGGTGATTAATAATATATCAATTTAGAATTTTTACCCATGAACTCATTAAGTGAAGACACAAGACAATATGGAAACTAGAAGCACCCCTGATCCATAAAAAATAGATTCCATAATTTAGCACAGTATGAATTTAGTGCAACATGACATATTTGTCCATTAAAACATAGAGAATTATTTAACAACCAAATCTACCCAAAACATATTTATATTTAGGCTAATTAGTGCCAAATCTAACCTTTGATACTACGTAGTTCAAGTTTTAGATAGAGCTCAGAAGATAACTTCATAACCTAGATCCACTTTTATATTTCTAATTAGATCACTAATTGAGTTCATTTCATTGCTATAAATATTGCATGATGTCAAATCATTTAATTTAGGAATGATTTTTTTAATGGCCAATAGGAAAGACATGAATTATTATTTTACATCATTAAATGGTACATCTCACATGTAATCATTTTATCTCATTCTACCTAAGTAATTAGTCCTAATCTATATTTAGCTAAAATTTATTGGTGATCCCCTATGTACTTTGAATGTTGGCACCATCAAGTGGTTTTCACTTATGGTTTTATAGTTATTTATAATTTATTATATTTTATTTTCATTTTTTCATCTTATTTCACATGTTTTGATCAAACCCTAGTTTCTACTCACCTCTTTCTACTTTTAAATTACTTCCATCTTGGAAAATTTAGTGCATACACCTTTGTTCTTTGAACACACATTCCTTTCATGATATTTTTAGGTGTTATTCTCTCATTTAAAATTTAATTTTCATATTTTTCTCTTATTTTTTATTATTACATTGATCACGATTACAAATAGGGATATTCCTTCATCTATGGTTGATGTTGATGCTATGGGCTCATCTCTTCTTGATAGATTACCTTACATTTCCCATTTGGATGATGATAGTGACCATGAAACTTATGATTCTCCAAATATTATTATTGATATTAATCCACATAAATTTTGAATTGTTGCTAAATTTATAGCTATATTAAACAAGAATCCTAAATTTATGGAACTTTTATTGCTTAAGTTAAAATATGTGAAACAAAAAATTAGGAAAAAGAATCATTTCCCTATGCATACTCTTATAAATCCATTAGATAACTCTAATACACTTTTTAGAGGATCTACATTGACATTAGATGGTGAGGCTAGTGCTCCTTGTGATACTAGTAATATGCCTCCATTTAGTGCTGCCACCCTTCCTTAGTTTAATGCTTCCATTCATATACAATGTAAGGCTTCTACGGTTCCTCTTATCAACCCAAAAACCAAATTTACTCTAAGATCATATCTTTATGTTGTATGTATTTATCTTGGACATATTAAAAATACCAAAAATACCTCCATTGCAACTCATGTTCATCATAATAAGGCACTAATTCCTATTCATACACATATTAATGTTAATCACACACCTATTGGTGCCTTTACTAATCCAATAATACAAGAAAAACTAGATGAAATAAAATTACAAACATTTTAACTATCTCAATCATCTAACAAGCATAGCCATTTGATATCATCTTATGACATAGTACAAAGCCCATTGGCTATTAAAGTTATTATTCACCCCTTTTCTCCTTTGTTGCAAGGGTCTATATTCGCATTATATATTGGAAAATCAAATCCTTCACAACATATTAAGGCATGATTTGCATCTTTATTTGGTATTCAACATATTCGTTCACTTATGACCAATATATTTTATATAATACTCATTATATATGCCTTCGATTAGTTCTACACCCTATATGTGTGTTATGTATATAAATTCAATGATTTAATTGATATATTTTGGTTCATTTTTTAATAAAAATTAGTCAAAAGATCATATTGTCTCAACTTTGTCAAAAAAAAAAAAGATCCAATGGACATATTGCTTAATACGTGCTTAAATTTAAAACCATTTTACAAAGATATCACATCAAAACCTTAATAGTGAATTTAAAATTCCATTCTCAAATAGTTTTCCCCCACTACATAAAGACAAATACATGTTTAATTTTGATGAGTTTTTCCAGTGTTATGCAACATTTAGATGAGACTTATGGATGCTAATATGCCAATGTATAAACCTATTTTTTTTACATATAACACCTCTAATTTATTAGCCAAAAATAACATTATAACCTAAGACTAATGACACGTCTAATTTTTAGGTTAAAAATGAGGCCAAAACCCTAAACATAGTTTCACAACCAAATGATGGGCTTAACTTTCTTAATTCTAATAAAAATTAACAAATCATTATACTAATAGACTAAACTCACAAAGTGATTAAATGCTTGATCGAATATAACATGAATACTTTACCTAAACCATATCAATTATATACTACTAGACCATTGCCTAGATGGAATGATACCAAAAACTATTTTTAATATCATCTAGCCTCTATACATTCAACTAATAGATGTTTAAAATTATGAAATAATATTCAATATCTAATTAATAACAACATCATTCAAATATCAAGGTATAATTCTACATTGAATGATTTTTTCACGGTTATCAATCAACTCATACAAATATTTAATAATTCATTTCTAAATCATAATAGTAATAAATAAAACTTTATGAATTTGAAAAACATCTATATACCATTAAACTATTCCAAATGAGCATAAGATTGATAATATATATGGACTTATTTCAAGATCTCAACAAGTGCCTTTCATTAAATTTTATGACCACAAGATACCGAAAGATGACTTAAATAATGGGCATTTATACATTCATCATTTTATTGAATATCATCCTTTTATCAGTCATGGCATTATGATTGATACTAGTTATAGTTAAAATATTATTATGATGTCATTTATATCTATTTATAACAAAAATGAGTGATATTTATTCGGTATGTTTATGATACATCATAATTATGATTTAAATACAAGGACACCACTTTTTGGTATCAACTACAAGTTGTACTTGGTCCTTTGATCCTCTTAATTTTGTTCTATGTGGTATAAAATACAATATCATATAGTTTATTACTTGGAAGCCCGTGTTAGAAAATGAGAATGATACTTTTTACACTATATGATTATATCAAGTTTTTATATAATAATGACGTACATACCATTTGTGGCATAAAAATCAAGATACATATCCAAACTTATATATCACATATGAAAATTTATTGTTTGCTTCAAAATGGGTGAATAATTTAACCTCATGTGATTCGTACTACTAGTTTGTCACTATCATATATGATTCCTACTACATTTTATTCTATGATGTCACCATATAGTAAAAAATCTCCTTTAGTGATGATTCCTATAAGTACACCTACATAAAATATGTGATCATCCATGTCTGAATATTAATTTATAATTTCTTTATATGGATCATATCTAAGCAGTGATTTTATTGTGACACATTCTTGCGTATGCTTCTTAAGAGGTTTTGGCATATCCTCAAGCCCACTTTCCACATATCCCTCTTGGGTCAATGGTTATAGGTAATAAACATATCACAACTATTTTATAATAATTGTAGTGACACATATGAATAATTTAGTTTAGGATTTCACATTATATTTGACATCATTGGTTAGCTATGCTAGCCCATATAGTATGCTTCATTGATACATCATTATTATACTACAACCTTCTTAATTTACATATCATATTTCTTCTATGTGTCATATCTTTTAGGTGTTTTCTTATATTTATTTTGATTGCATTATTATTATATCTTATAGATGTGACACCTTGGAACTTTCCTTCTTTTTCATCCACTTGTTTCTAACCCTTTTTGTTTATGTTTCTTTCTATGTTGCATTTGAACTTTCCATTTGATTATTTAACTCATTCTTAGAACTTGTCTAGATATGTGCAATAATGACAAAATATATATCAATACATTTCATTCTAGCATGTATTTAGTTATTAGGCAAGTTTTAGGTTGTGTAATCCTCCCCTTCTTCTTCCTCTTGTTTTGTAGCCTTTGGCTTGATAATTTTTTCACTTCCATTGATTAAGTGTTTTGGATTATTTTTTTATCAATTAAGAGTTTTTTATACTTATTTTTTACACCAAATGGATTTATTATTTCATCATATTAAATTACCTACAAAATTTTTAAACAAAAAAATAACTTATGAAATACAAAGATTTTTAAAAAAGTATTGATGGATAAATTTATTCCTATACTAGATGTTTTTCACATTCATGTTTTAGATGTGCGTTCTCACAATTTTTTTTAATTCAGTGATATGTATGATATGCAAGGTTTTTTAGTGGTGAATCTTCATTAATTGATGAATATTTCATTTTTTGAAGTTGACAGTTGGCAATATTGTGGGGTAGCCGATAGCGTGGAATAGCCTAAATTTTGGGTTAGAATTTAATTTTAAGGGTCAAAACACATACTTATTAATATAAATTTCCTCTTATAAATGTATGTCTTTAGTACCTTAAAATCCAATCTAGGCACATTAACCATTATGTATCTATTGTCAAGCATCTACATCTGCTATCATACACCAACATTTCATTGTCAAACATTTGTTGTTGTCAGGCATCAGTATTTTACTATTGGGCATCTAGGTTTTATAGTTAGGAATTAATAGTCTATTTTTGGGTGTCATTATTCTAATATCATTCATAAACATTCTTCTTTTGATCATCAACATTCTACAGTTGGGTGTCAAGATTTTGTTCTCAAGCTTAAGAATGGGAAGGATCTATAATGTTCATTTGGTTTTGTTGGTTTAGTGTTTTGGCATGGTAAAGACAATCCAATGGGAAAAATAGATACTCAAAAACTTATATATAATCAATAACATCATAAAATAATAATTTTCAAAAATCTACATAGTTCCAATCAATTTGGTTGTGTTTTTGAATCATCATTACAATTCAAGAAATCACTATGTGCATTAAAATGATAAAATATATAGGTTGTGGAGTAAAGGAAAAAATGGAATAAAAAACTTATGTAAACATAAATATTATTTAATATTTTCATTCATACCTAAAATTTATGTAATTTTAAAAAATAAATTATCACAATCCGAGTTTGTATGCAAAAGCCCAGACAATGTTGACTCCCCATCTTCTTGAGGCTATAAATTTTGCATATAGACTCAGGTTGTGATTTTTTTTTTGAAATTGAATAAATTTTATATAGTAATAGACATATTCAATCCAATTTATGTTTATGTAAATTATTTATTATAAAACCTCAATTATCCCTATTCCATCGCTTGATTCACCTACATAATGAAACATCTTCCAAATTGATTCACCACCATTTTGAAATTGATTCACTTTGATTTGATCATAAAATTTATTTGAATAATTTTTTATTTACTTTATTTTTTGTATGTGTGATCATAAATCAAGGTTTTAACTAATTACATGGATTGATGAGTGGATAGGATTGATTTTTTATGAGAATTTGTTTGAGTGATGACATTGGTGAGGATAATTATTTATTTATTTGTTTGTTTATTAATTATATTCATAGAATTAGTTATGAATTAATTAAATAACTAATTATTATTAATTAATTAATTAATTATTCATGGGGTGATGTAGTGGGATTAGATGGAGTTAATTAATTAACATGGTGGTGTTAATTAATTAACATGATGGTGGAAATGTGAGTTAGCTAAGATGCATTGACGATATAATTAGGGTGGCATAATTAAGGTGTCTAAAGTTTAACCTCTTTGAAAGGGTTTTGCAACTAGAATAAACAAAAAATATTCAAATAATGTATAAAATTAAAATAGGTGTAAGAATATGCCCCTGGTGGCATGGTTGGTAGGGAGATTCCCCCTCAATAGGGTGTGTCAGAATGAAAGACATAAATGGGATCCCAAAATGAGAAGAGGGGTTGAAATGGATGGTTGAGGACTAAAATTAATGGGTGGGGTGAATAAATACAAAGTGGTTAATTATGAATAATTATTTAGAATCATTGGTTTGGAATGGATGTTTATGATTGTTGAAGATGTGATTATGGATGTTAATCTTAAACTAAATCCAAAATGTTTGAGCAAATCGATATTTACTATAGAATATGACAAGATACGCCATGATATGGAGAAACATGATGGCATTATTTTAATATTTATTAGGACTAACAAAGACACAAAAAATAATAAACTACATAAACAATTAACAATAACAAGTAATTAATAAGAATACACACAAACTAGAGAAATAAGTTGATTATGTTTTGTCTCTTATCAATTTAAAAACATAATATTTGTTAATCAATAATAATGATATATTTGATAGTCCCTAAGCAATGATGTGTGTGATGGGGTTGTATTGGGAATGATACATCCAAATAAAGTTGTAATTATTTGTTTAAAGTTGAGTAAAGATTTAAATAGGACTAACAACAAGACAAATGGTATTTAGGTTGTTTAATTTTCTATTTTTTTTGGATATTTTGGTTTTTGACCAACAAAGATACTAAAAATAAAGTAAAAACTAGTTATATCATCAAGGATGGAGGTGGCAGTAGATGGAATGGTTGAGGTATTTAGGATGGGATATCCAAAGTCTACATCATGTAATAAACATGTGCCCAATCATTCATGTGCCATTCTAACATTTCATTATAGTGTGATCTAAATAAGATATTATATACCAAGATATTTTCAAAACATGTCTCAAGACTATTTCCATGTCTTTATCAAAGTCAAAAATAGGGAGAAGGGTGAGTAGATGGTATGGTTACAATGATGATGTAAGCTATAAGGGTTGAATAGAATGGGCCTAACCCCAAGTTTAGGGTGCTTGAATATAATGAATTTATACATGATTCTAGAAACTTGTTTTCATAATGGTACTTGCCCAATGATCCATAAAAATGGTTTTTTCCTTTGGATGATTTTTTATTATTATTATTATTATTATTATTATTATTATTATTATTATTATTATTATTATTATTATCATCATCATCATCATCATCATCATCATCATCATCATCATCATCATCATCATCATCATCATCATCTTTTTATTATTTTTACAACAACATTAGATCATTCAAGTATAAAATCACTTGAGATGTATGATATTCATGGTTTTATCAAGATATTATCCATGTTTTATGGCCAACTTGTATGCACCTAACCCAAATTTGGTGATGATGATATAGGGACCCAACAAATTGGGCTTAAAATTGCCTTTCTTTTCATGGTTGTGATTGTTGTTTCTTTGATTTTATTTTAGGATGAGGTCACCAATTTTAAAATATTTGGATTTTATACACTTTTGGTAGCTTATTTGTAACATGATTTGACATGATTTCAAATTATCTATCACATTGAGTAGTTTTTCATCAAGAATTTATAACTTGTGAAGCTAATCAACTTTGTATTCCTCATCATCAATTAGATTTTATAGGAGGATGATCAAAGAGGGTAGATAAATCTCAATAGGTAAGATGGATTCAACTCAAAAGATAAGGGAATAAGGTGTTTCCACTTTGGGTGTGTGAATACTTCTATGGTAAGCCAATAAGGTAGGATAGAGCTAGAGATGCCAAACCTAAGCAACATCATTGACAAAAATTTTCAATATTTTGGAGAGTTTTATTGGAATCTTAAGATTGGACATTACCTTATGGGTAATATGGTGTGGAACATTTTTTTTATATGGAATTGGTTTCACAGGTATTTGAATTCTTTATTCTTGAAAGACGTACCATTATCAGTAATGATGAATGAATGGATGTATTAATGACAAATGAGGTGATTAAGGATGAAATTGGACATTTTTTTATATTTATGTATGTGATGGGGATGGCTTATACCCATTTGGTAAAGTAACCAATGGTTATGATGATGTTTTTGTGGCTATTACAGGAAGAGTGATTTATCTTCCCAATGAGATTGATCCCCCATTAGAGAAGGGCATGGAGTTTTGATTGGTTTTAACTCATGGGAAGGCATATGGATGAGGTATCTATGCCTTTAATAAGCGATACATTTTTTGGCATATTAACAAATGTCCTTTTCCATGGTATGTCAGTTGTACCTTTATCTAAGAAATTTATTTTCTAGGATCATGCTAGTGGTGTGTGATCCAATTTTTTTTCATGAATGTCCTTGATCACTAAGTTATCTTCTTCAAAATTTAAACATCTTAATAGGGTACCATCTAAAGAGGGAGGCACATTGTATTAATTATTTTCTTTGATTACATGAAAAATAGAGAGGGAGGATTTGGTTGTGTAAGTTAGAGTAAATGTCGTGATATTAAGGGGAATCAGGACCAATAAACTCACACACCATTTTAGATTCTGGGATATTATATGTTGGTATTTTTTAGAGTGGGCCATAATCAAGGATTAGTCTAGATAAGATTGAATTCACAAAGATGAAATTTTATGGAGTAGTGAAATCTGAAAAATAGTTCAAAAGGAAGAAGCTTGTCTTCAAAATGAAAATTTACAATCATAAATATTGGCCAAAAAGTACATATGAAGGTACATTATCTAATGAGGAATTAGGTCATGCAAAATGATATTTAACTTAGATCACAATTAAAAAATAACTTAAAGTGAATTTACCATAATGACCTATTATAACCTAAGTAAACTAATTATAATGTGTAGGTGAAGCCACATAGTGGGAAAATACTACACTAACACCCCCCTTAAGAATAGCTTAGGTGGGTGTAAAATTTGAGTCCCAAAAATAAGGCCTAAAGAGGTACATAAGTACAATAAAATTCCCCCCATAGGAGGATGTTGGAGTTGTATGAACCTCAAGAAGAGCCTACAAATTAAGATGCTTGCTCTTAGTGAAAGGTTTGGTGAATATATCAACAATTTAATATATTGTCTAGATGTAGTAAAGATCAATGACTTTCTCATAGATGAGATCCCTAATTACATGCATGTGAATCTTGATATGCATGGTCTTTTGATGAAGGATGATATTCCTAAAGATCTAGATTTTGCTTTGGTTATTGTAGAAGGCAATTATTGGTCATCAAAACTAGATACCAAACTTAGTGAGAATCCCTTGAAGCCAAATAGCCTAAGTGGTAGCATTAAAAAATCCTCTATATTCTACCTTTGTAAATGATAAAGTAGTATAATTCTACTTCTTTCTTGACCAACTAATTGAACCTAAACTAAGGGAAAAATTATAGCTTAAAGTAAACTTACAATTTTGAATATCACCAGCCCAATTTGAAACTACGAGTACCCTAAATGTAATATATAATCCATGTAGTTGCTTTCCATTGTCTCTCATGTGATTCTGACATAAATCTATTTACCATGCCAATTTCACATGAAATATCAAGTCTAGTGTGCATAAGATAGATGAGACTACCAACAAGTTATTGCTATGAGGTAGCATCAACCAATGGAAATGGATAATCAACCTCAATATTCACACTAGATAAAAATGGAGTTGGAGATGGATTATAATCAGCCATGTTAAACCATGCAAACAAATCATGAAATGAACATCAACAAGATCATTTCAAAACCAAGATTTGAAGTATTAAAATCAAAATCATACAAGAAGATTTTTAAGAGTTTCAAAGATGATAGGTAAAGAAAAATTTAATATCATATGATATCCATAAAATAACTTTTATATGTTACAACTGAGAAACCTTGCATATATAGGCAAGGGCAAACAAGAAGTAAGTCAAACTAACCAATCTGGGTTAATTATACAAAAGGACAAACTAGAAAATAGACAAAAACTATCTATAAAACCTAACAATCATGAGAACCAACTCTAACCCCCATTTTAAATTGAAGTTAAGGGCTAAAAATAACCAAAATACAAAGTGGCATATCCATAGTATGAGTCCCAATAACTAGGCTTGATAAGGTACTCATTTACAACATATATCCATGAAATGGAAAAAATAAGAAAACCTATATGAATAAAAATCCCCCCCCCCCCCAAAATGATGTAAAAGAGAGAGAAGGAAAGGAAGGAAGGACTTCATGTGGAATCTCCCCTAAGGAAAACTTTCTTCACCCCACATGAAGATCAGTACTATATATCTTACATGGATGGAAAGGACATAAGGAACCATCTATATAGGTGGTAAAATAGTCCAAAAAATAAAATGTTCTTTTTATTGGCCATTTTTGGCCGACATACAAAGCTTTGAAGAGCTGAGAAGAGTTCTTATGGAAAGAGGGTCTCTATGGTGTTTAAGTAGTTCAAGGTCTAGGATTAGTTTTTTCAAGTTTCAAAAGTCCATTTCAAACTTTTAAATATCAAGTAATTAGTTGCTAGAACAAGTCTAGAAGATCCTATAAGCCTAAACACTAAGTTTATACTTGGGAAATATTTTAAAGTTTATTTGGCTAAATGTTAGGATTTATTTCGAGGATTTTATTTTGGGTATTTAGCTAAGTGTTGGAATTATTTTGGATAAATTGTACAAAAGAAAAGTTTAAAAGATGGAATACTTTTAGAGAAAATGCCTTAACATTTTTTTGAATACTTATTTCTTTTAGGAAAATTGTTTAAAAAAACCTGAAGGACATTTCAATCAAAGAAAAAGTGCAAAACAAAAGACCATAGATGTATTTATTTCAAATAAATTGTTCGAAGCAAAGGGCCCAAAGAAATACTTTTGAAGCAAATTTTTGGTGTAATAAGTCTGAAAGAAATAATTGATTTTGGTAAAGTTGATCTAGAAAAATAGTGACAAGCCTATAATGTCAAAATCAAGCTCAGTAGTTAAACCATTGGTGTTCAAAAGGTGATGTTCTCACAAGCATCTTTGACAGTCATGTGAATGCCATTGACATTTACATGGATGTCAAATTTAAGCTCATGATAAATAACTATTTCATGAGCTTAAATTTTACGGTCCTATAGATGTCAATTATGGTCACATAGATGTCAAATAATGGGTGTGTGAATGCCAATTCTAAGCCTCATGAACTAGTTGTTGGATTTAAAATAATAGGTCCTAATACATTAACAATTCACATTTGATCTTGCATCTAAGATTGATGGTATGTGAGTAAGTCAACAAGTCAGAGGATCTAAAGAGTAGATGTGTAGGTGCCAAGTGTCAATAGCATGTGAATTTGGTAGAACATCTAATGACACATGTCTAAACTATTAGAGGATATTAATGGTGCAAGTTGGGGTTAAATGGTCAATGAATCTTGGGGATGAATGTGAGGCCAAGCTCAAGGTAGTAGGGATGAATCATATCTTAGATCTAATGATGTGAGTGAAGGTCAAGGAGTCAATGGAGCCAAGTCAGATTTATAACAACCAATGGGAAAAGGATCAATTCTAGGACTTTCAGATAGAGGTTGATGAGTCAATTTTTAACCCCAGGAAAATAAATATAAGGAACCAAGTTCAAGTTAAAATTGATTTGGTAGAAATACATGTAACCAAGTTTGATACATATCTTAATGAAACCAGAATGAATATCTTGAGACTAATCTCCACCATTAACACTCTACAAAGATAGATTAGGTTTTTTAGACCTAATATAGATCAAAGGTTAGAAGGTTAGTGGATAAATGGGACTAGGCATTGAGAAGAGTGTTGTATCTATATGCACTATAGGAAAACCAATAATCTTAAATTAGTTTCTTTTATAGTTAATCCAAGTCTAGGTTTCAAAGTAAGAGTAGATATGTGTAGTTAATGAAGAAGAATCATAAGCCATGCTCTCAAAAAAATTCCACTCAAGTAGACTCAATCAAATCTCAGTCAGGTTTATAGATATGAGCATTTTGTCCTCATAATGAGACTAAGTGGAATATCAAAGCAAGGTGGTGGTTAGAGAAATAGTTTGAGCATTTATTTTTTTATGGAGCTTCTGGAGGTTTTCCTTCACATCTAAACCATGACTCATCATGTAAAAATAATTCTTGTTTTCTAATGCCTCTCATCTAATGATAAAATCTCAAAGACTATTAGAGATAATTCAAGCTAACTATTGATGATGGACTAGTTCTCGATTGGATCAAGACATAATGGAGCATCCCTTAATGGGTGGAAACTCATTGATTTATCTTGGACATCTCATGGACCAAGGACAAGCCCCTCTATTCTTTCTTCTCCCTTCCTCTATATTATCTCATTCTTTTCATTTTGTAAGGGGTTCTCCAATTTAAAATTTTTAGATACTAGTTCTCTCTGATTTGGAAATTTTAGAGGAATTAGGGACTCTTTGAGATATTGTAAAGTGTGTTCTTCTTGATTAGGCTCGACCCTATCAAGCATTTGTAATAACTACCTCTTGATTAAATATAAGACTTTCTTTACCTATATTTTACCTAGAATCTATGTTTGGTGATCTGTGCAGTATGGCATTGTGTGAAGGAGAATCTTCCTCATCCATGGTCCTTCTTTATGACCTTATTTAGGGAGTTTTTAATGTTTTATATAGGTCTAGATTAGTGTTATTTATAACATTAATGTGATATTTCAGTGAGTCTTATAAATCCTCTTTGTTTACATTTATTTCTTCCTAAACCTCTTTCATGAAACACTTATGT
Source organism: Torreya grandis (assembly GCA_037957365.1). Classification (NCBI taxonomy): domain Eukaryota; kingdom Viridiplantae; phylum Streptophyta; class Pinopsida; order Cupressales; family Taxaceae; genus Torreya; species Torreya grandis. The sequence goes on from JARHVA010000267.1 coordinate 4,930,920, forward strand.
AATCAACTTGATTTTTAGGTTGTGTGAGCTACTATTATCCTCTATAGATCTAGTGTGGGTTTAAGCTTATGGGAGTTCTCCATTTTTATTTGGTGCATCACCTAGTTAAATTTATTAGGATCCCTTATCCATTTCTAAACCTTTTCCCTATGAAACATTAGTTTTAGGTAAGTATCAAAGATAAATCCAACCTACTCTGGATGTTCTGTTGGGTGAATATTTTGTCACCAGATGACTAATGATAAAATGGGTATATCAACCACATAACAAGGAGATTTATATGGTAAAATGTGCAGGTTTACCACATCAAAATGGGATAAATCTCTCCTCTCATCAAGGGGAGGTTCCCTATATATATATATATATATATATATATATATATATATATATATATATATATATATATATATATATATATATATATATATATATATATATATATATATATATATATATATATATATATATAAGCTAAAAGTACACACATGGGTGAAATCATACCATCCATCTCTCCTTTTTTAGAGATGATGTTCATACAATAGAGGAGGATTTTGGTGTAATTACTGAAGGTACTTCTCTTCTTTCAAAATTAATATTCATCCAATAGTAGGATTCTTCCTGGGTAGTAACTGGTAACCACAAGAAACCCATGAAAACACAGTCTTTCATTGCTTCTTTAACAGATTAAGACAAAGGAACATAGTAGGATTAAGCATAACCCAAAGTCTCTACTTAAAACTACAACAGAGTAAATATTACGATGGATAAGGGGCTCAAAGTCTCTCTAGTATCCTTTACACAAAACACAAAAAACATACACTAAAGACAATTATGGCAGCACAAAGTCTCCCATAGTTGGCTTCAAGACACCTTTCAGATTACTTGTTAGGTTGTGGAGCTAAAAGCTTCACTGTATGCAAACATGGAGGAGTTTGTTGAGTGTCACGGTCACCGACATTGGTCAGGCTAACCGACGTCGGTCAGGGGTGAACATGAAGCTACTGACATTGGCAGGAGTCATCCGATGTCGGTCACCTCCAGTCAGATAGCGATTGACATTGGTCACCTGTGCGGTTCTAAAATTGTTAGTTTTATGAACAGTTTGTTTAACAAACCAATTATTTGCATGTAAAGACTATTTTGAGTCTTGAGTTGCATGTCTAATTATTGTAAATTAGGAAGTCTAAGTTATTTTTTAGTATGGGATCTATTTATAGACCCATTGGTATGTATTGTAATTAAGGCAAGGAAGAGATCCTTCCAATTGTAAGATCATTTGAGTTGCAGGTTGTTGCAAGTTCATGGTAGATCTACATGTATAAGTAAGATCATTTGAGTTGCAGGTTGTTACAAGTTCATGGAAGATCTACTTGAAGTGTTTTGAGTACTTGGACTGGCAGTGTTATTACTGACTAGTGGAGGTGAACAACAACTCTGTGTTTGAGTTGATTGTTGTGACCATTTTTGGAAGGAGAGTGAACTCTTGAAGAGAATTATTATACACCAGGTGTCAGAAGCTTGAGAGGTGTGGAAGAGTGTGGCATATCTTCATTGTATTCTTTTCTGGATGAGTATTAATACAGATTGTATTGTCTCTCATATTCTGTGTCATTTGTGAATTCTAGTTACTTGTTAATTTCAGTATAATTTCGTGTTTAGTTGCTTATACAAGGTAATCATATGTACTCTTATTGAGGAGTAGGATCCTGACAGTTGGTATCAGAGCCTGGTTGTAGGTTCAAAGCGTGATACCATTGACAAGTGGTATCAGAGCTTTTGGTTGGGTTGCTAACAGGTTGTATTAGATCTGGTTAGTGCTTGTTGATTACAGGTCACTCACAGGGGTTTTTGTTTGAGTGGGAGTATAGCAATGGCAGAAGAAAGTAAGCTATGAATGGAGAAGTTTAATGGCAAGAATTATCAATTATGGAGGATGTAGATAGAAGATTATTTGTATCAAAAAGATTTGTACTTACCATTGGGTGGAGTTGCATGCAAGCCCATGAATATGAAGGATGAAGAATGGAAGGTTCTTGATCGGAAGGCTCTGGGATCTATAAGGTTGAGCCTTGCATCGTCTGTGATTTACAAATTATCATAGGTTAAGACAACCATAGAGTTGGTGGTATCTTTGGAAAATTTATATGAAAAACCCTCAGCTTCGAATAAGGTATTTCTTATGGAGCAATTATTTAATTTGCAAATATTGGAAGGTGGATCTGTACATAGTCATCTTAGTGATTTCCATGGTTTGGTAAACCAGTTAAATTCAGTCAATATTGTTTTTGATGATGAAATTAAGGCTCTCTTAATCTTATGCTCATTACCTAAAAGTTGGGAGAGTTTGGTAATGGCAGTAAGTAATACTGCATTTGCTTCAAAAATCTTAAAAGTGGATGATGTTGTGAGTGTAATCTTGAATGAATAAATTCACAAGAAAAGCACAGGTGAATCATTAGGGAATGCTTTGAGTGTTGAAATTAGGGGAAGGCAAAGAGAGAAGATCGAGCATGGGAGATCAAGGTCAAAGATAGGCAGGAGATCCAAATCCAGGTATGGCAGAATAACCTGCTGGAATTGTGGAAAGCAAGGGCATGTAAAAAAAGATTGTTGGTTGGTTGAAGATCAACAAGAAGGAAATAAAGAGGTAGATGTTGCAGATATTATTGCACAAGATGCTTTGGTATGTTCCTTGGATAAATTAGAATCTTGGGTTTTATATTCTGGTGCCTCTTTTCATGCATCCCCAAATAGGGAATTTTTTCATGAATATGTCTAGGGAGACTTTGGAAAAATTTATTTAGGGGATGGTAAGCCTTGTCAAATGGTTGGCAAAGGGAAAGTGAAGCTGAATTTGTAGACGAGCAACACATGGGTGTTGAAGGAGGTCATGCATGTCCTAGTCCTAAAGTAGAATTTGATTTATGTTGGAAAGTTAGGTGATGAGGGTTGCACAGTAACTCTCACAGTGGACTCTTGGAAAGTTTCCAAGAGTGCACTTGTTTTAGCAAGAGGTAATAAATTAGGTACTCTTTATCTATCTACTTGTATTATTGATTCTCCTTTTGGTTTATCTACTTCAGCTGTAGATTCAAAGATGTGGCTCGATAGGCTTGGTCACATGAATAAGAAGGAGATGCATGTTCTTGAGTCAAAAGGTATGCTTTCTATTTTGAAAAGCATGGATTGAGATTTTTGTAAGCAAAAGAAGAAAGTGATGTTTCTTGACACTGGGTCAACAAAGAAGGTGGTAGCTTCTGTTGGAGGATCACAGTATTGCAGAAGGAAGAAATCTGATGTTCGTGACAAGAACAGGAAAGCCTTGGTTTTCAAGGAGAAGATGACGAATAGAGATCAGCACAAGGGGCTGAAGAATTTTGAGTAGAGCAAGGGTGATTTGGACAAGGGTTTGATCCAAAAGGAGCTCATAGGTAAAATTCATCACTCACAAGTAAAACATAGAGACCGACATCAGTTAGAAAATTGACATTGACATCTAGACAGGGACTGACATTGGCTATGTGCAGACTGATGTCGGTGACTCTGGACAAGTAAACACCAGCATCAGTTAGGGAATCGATGTCAGTGATGAGGTAGTTACATGGAACCAATGTCGGTCAGGTGCAGATTGAGAGGTGACTGACATCAGTCACTGAGACAGATTTTGGGTAGATAGTAAGCTGTCAAGGAGTCTCAAATGCCCATATGGAGGACTGAAAGGGTAAGTAAGCCTCAAATTCATCATTTTCCTTCTTTACACTACTTGTTGCTAACTGATGGTCAAGAACCAAGAAGTTGTTAAAGAAGCAGAGTAGGTAGAATCCAAGAAATAGTGGGAGCTTGGCATGACTCAAGAATGTGATTCCTTGGAGAAGAACCAAATGGGAGTTTTTGGTGGAGTTGCCAGTTGGAAGAAAACACTGAAAGATGAATGGATTTTTAGGATAAAGAAGAGTGGGAATGGACACGTGAGATGGAAGGCCAGGGTATATGGTCTCGAGTAAGCTGTAGGACAATGGAGGTTTAACCATTGTGTTTTCTTTACCAAGTTGGATAATATTAGCTACATTATCCTGTTACTGTATGTTGTGCTTGTTGTAGGGTCACATATGCAGGGAGTTACTGAACTAAAGGTAAATTTAGTTCAGAGGTGTGTCATGAGGAATTTGGGAGCAGCAATATTCTTTGGCATAAGTGTGTTCTAGAGACATGGATGATCACAGGTTGATTTTGTCTCCAGATGATTGTGTGAAACCGGTTAGCACGCCGATGGTTGGATAGTTCTATGAACAATGTCCTAATTCACATAATGAGGTTAAGTACATGTGTACTAGACCTGAGTTTGCCCAAGTAGTGGGTGTTGTCAGTGAGTTTGGGGTCAATTTGAGAAAGAAGCACTAGAGGGTAGTTCAGTGGATTCTCAGGTATCTGAGAGGGACCAGTAGTAGGTATACATGTTATGTAGGGTCAAGCACTTCTCTACATGGGTATGTAGAATCGGATGTGGCAAGGGACTTGGATGACATGAGTTGCACTATAGGGTTTGCTATGGTGGTTGGTCTTCAAGATTGATTTTGAAGAGGGATACAAGCCAGGAAACAAACTAGATGATGTACAGGTATAGGTACAGGTGCAGCTGTTTATCTCCAAGTGGGAGATTGTTAGGTTATGGAGCTAAAAGCTTCACTATATGTAAACATGGAGGAGGTTGCTAAGTGTCACAGTCACTGACATCAGTTAGGCCAACTGACATTGATCAGAGGTGAACAGGAAGCTATCGACATCGATAGGAGTCGGTCGATGTCGATCACCTCCAGTCAGATAGCGATCGACGTCGGTCACCTATGCGGTTTCAGAACTGTTAGTTTCATGAATAGTTTGTTTAATGAACTAATTGTTTACATGTAAAGACTATTTTGAGTATTGAGCTACGTGTCTAATTATTGTAAATTAGGAAGTCTAAGTTATTGTTTAGTATGGAATCTATTTATAGACCCATTGGCATGTATTGTAATTAAGGCAAGGAAGAGATCCTTCCAATTGTAAGATCATGTGAGTTGTAGGTTGTTGCAAGTTCATGGTAGATCTACATGTGTAAGTAAGATCATTTGAGTTACAGGTTGTTCCAAGTTCATGGGAGATCTACTTGAAGTACTTTGAGTACTTGGACTAGCAGTGTTATTACTGACTGGTGGAGGTGAACAACAACTCTGTGTTTGAGTTGATTGTTGTGACCATTTTTGGTAGGAGAGTGAACTCTTGAAGAGAATTACTGTACACCAGGTGTGGGAAGCCTAAGAGGTGTGGAAGTGTGTGGCATCTCTTCATTGTATTATTTTTTGGATGAGTATTAATACAGATTGTATTGTCTCTCATATTCTGTGTCATTTGTGAATTCTAGTTACTTGTTAATTCTGGTATAATTCTGTGTTTAGTTGCTTATACAAGGTAATTATATGTACTCTTATTGAGGAGTAGGATCCTGACATTACTTCCACTAGTTCTCTTTATTTAATTAAATGGACAAGATGGTATTAAAGAAATAGACATAAGAACAATCTCCTAAATAACACAAGATACTTTAGCACAAAGTCTATAAGGTCACTTGCTTTCTCATTTTAATAAAAAAATATGATTATAAATCTAAGCTCAAAGTCTTAGTAATGCCTTTCAATTTGGGCAGATTTTTGATTTTATAATGGAGAGACCCCCTTTATACAAAATGGGAGATTATAATACATAGCATTCCAAGAAAGACTTGGGCACTTTTTTTCATGAAAATGGCCAATGCTGATTTGAATGCCTCGAATATCTATGAAAGGGCCATGCTAGAATAGGTCAACAACCTTGAATTTGGCATTATGAATCATCTCAAATGTTTCCTCCTAAGCATGGGTTGTCTAGTATTCTTTATGATGCTTACACAGCTATCCATTCACCTTAATGCAAATAAATAAAAAATAGGCCACACCTTTGAATGTTCAAGTTCTCTAATGTCCACTTGGTGGAATATTTCACCTATTAGAACTAACTCTCCTACAAATATTTCTAGATTTCCTATAGTTATTCTCTCTTTCCTTGCCATGTTTTGTCCTTCCTTGGTGATCTGAGATCTCAGGGCTATCTTCTCGCTTTCAGCTAGTTTTTTTGGCTCCTTCTTTGTCTGGTCATTGAGTTTATTCTCAAGTGTGCATCTTTGAAAATTAATGGATATTTAATTACCCTAAATTAGATGTTTGTAGGGACATCACTGATCACTTAGTCTCTTAAACCACTTTGAACCTTAAACCTTTGAAGTGCATCAGTTCAATGGTTCAACGATTCAAAGTGGTTTAATGATCAGTAGTTCAATTTTTTCTTGCAAAGGGCCACGTTCACTTAGTCCTTTTTATGAGTTCAATGTATTTGTTAAACCAATAATTTGAACCATTTGCTTGGAGTATTTTTTTGGAATCTTCCATTCGCACCTTTGAAACTCTTCAAAGCCTTTGGACTCGATTGAACCTTTGAACCATTTTGAACCTTTTGAGGTTGAATGGTTCAATGGTTCAATGTTTTATTGGTTTGGAGATTCATTCCAAATATTTTGAACTCCTTTGAACCTTTTGCTTGAACTTGTTGAACCTATCTCTCAAAGATTCCCTTTTAACCTTTGAACCACTTTAAACTGATGCATTCCAAAGGTTTAATGGTTCAATGGTTCAATGATTCATTCCAAATCTTTGAAGCCTGTCGATGGACTATTTGGTTGAACCTCAACATTGAACCATCCTTGAAATGCCTAAGTGTTCAAAGAAAGACTTGTTTCTTTGTGAAATCCCACTGGTTGAACCTATTGAACCTATTGAACCTGTGAGTTCCTTAACTAAAAAGGCTTGAATATTTGAAAAACTTAACTACTCAGAACATTTTTTGAAAAAGGAAGAGATCATTTTGGCCTACAGGACCCAAAATAATTGATATGTTGTCCACAAAAACAAGTGACGGATTTTGGGAACAACAGGTTCAGCCCCAACATAGGTGACCTACATCCTAGGGTTTTTCCCATAATTCTAATCAAGTTAGAAAGGGACTGAATAACCCTCTTTCAAAGGGTGAAAATTTCAGTAGTAATAGTTATGGCACACTCATTGGGACTAAGGTCCTAAGTAGTGGAAGGATTTTTGGTGTTGTTCTTCTATATATCAGCCTTTGGAGGCATTCTAAAAACATAAATGGAAACTTCAAGCATCTCTGAGCTAGTTTAAGTAGTCTAAGTGCCTAATCATCATTAACTGGTATATACAATCAATCATCTTTTGATCAAAATATTTATTCTTTACCTCAGGATTATTCATATCAAGTTAGCAATGTTTATGGCTTCAACCCAAGTGGTTCTCAAAATTTAGTGCATCAGCCTTCTCAAGCTCAAAATGTCCCTAGTTTTTTCCCAAACTGATCCATTTCAAGTTGGATGCAAATGCTCTCAAGATATGAAAGTTACATGGTAGACCTTAATACACAAAGGGGATATGTCCAAGATAGCATTAGTCACATCATTCATGGCATAAGAAATGCATTACGATTAATGCAAAAAGAATGGGCACCTTTTGAGGTAGCAAATTAGAAAAAAACCTCTCAAATGAGATGATGGATTTAAGTAGTTACATTCAAAGCATCTAATATAAGCTAAGAGGCCTTGAAGGACATCAGGTCCAATTCCCCCAACCTCATGTGTCTTTATATACACCACCTTAGCCCTCATATATACCACCCATTCTTCCCTAAAAGACCACTCCAACTGGCCCTCCAAGTGTTCCATGTTCTTCATGTGTTCCTCAAACCTTCCTTCTTGGAATTCAATCTAAGTAAGCCTTGAAATAAATAAGGAGACTATTATTTATAAGCCTATTGTTGAGATCTAAGATCTCACTTATCTTTCTCAAGAATAATCTTATATCTCACACCAGCCCTCTTGTATCCCTAATCTTCATGGGTCCATTGACCACCCTAAAGAGAGGCTCTTCAAAGAGAATGTAGATGGAAAAATCAAAGAATTAGAGAAAAAATGAGGAAAGAGGAAGAAAATCAAAATCAATAAAAAGTGACTATTTCCCACACATTTCCCTCACAAAAATTAGTCAAGGAAGGCATGCAGAAAAAGGAGGCCTTAGTTATGAAGGTCTAAGAACTAGTTCAAGAAAAAGAGGATACTCCCTATGCTTTTACCTCATGGAAGTCTATTCAGAAAGGATTTCATCAAGATGAGGTGTTAGTTGATGCATCCCAATAAGCAGTTTTGGAGGAGGAACATATTATACCAAAAGTAAATCAAGCAACCATAGCTTAACTTAATGAGCTTAGTGTACAAGAATTAGAAGATTCTCTCTCTTTCCCTCAAGAGCCACTAAATAGTCCATTCAAATTCCCTATCTAGAAGGATACTCTCATAATCTGCAAGTAAGATTAACTTCTTTACCCTCCCACCATATCCCTCTTGGATAAAGGTCTCATTATACGAAAGATAGAGGAGGAGATTACAGTCATAGATGAAGAAGAGTATCACAACTAGGAACTAAAGGTTGGTTCACTTCAAGATGGATTATCAAATAGAGGTAGCCCTAATGAATTGGAGTTGGAGGAAGGGAAATTAGACCTTGAGCAAGATAAAGGTGTCTTTTTGGACTTTGGTTGGTCACATCAACCCTCATTTATAGTAAAGGAACATGATGAAATCCTAAGTAAGGTTACTGAAGAGAACATCTTGCCTACTCAAGAAATTAATCTTGAAGAACCACCACATCATGTGATGGAGGAAAACCTTGAGGGTGAATAGAGCTTTCCATATGATTATGTCCTTTAAGGAAACTATAATCTGATTGTGCCTGAGGAGCATAATGATGAATCAACAAAGTGCAAAAGTGAGGTAAAATATGATTGCTCAATGTTTGCATTAACAAGAGGATGTCCTATCAAGTACTTATCTCAGTTGGAATATGACAAGGAGGAGCCATCATATGTTGTGCTTAATTTAGAACACAAATTTGAGAATAAAAAAGAACAAGATCAACTTGCCTATCCACCCCAAGATTCTTGTATGTATAATCAACCAAATTAGGTGGGTAAGTTTTTTTTTTTGTTTATTAGAAAATTGTATCAGTAATATGTTAAATATACACTCCTCCATCTTTGTTTATAATCCCTCAAGCATGTAAATGATCAAGTATTAGTGATAAAGGAAAACTATTTTGTATAACTAGTTAATTTTTTTGTATATTCCCATTTTGAATGGTTATTTTAGGGTAGGTAGGTTCTAAGATTTCATCTAAGTTCTTTGCACTCATTTCCTTTCTATTCTATTATTTCCTTTTCCTGAGTGCCTTGGGTACTTTGTTTTGTTTCATTTATTTTGGTCCCCATTGCTTTAAGAGGAAGTTCTATAAAGGGTCAACCTTTCCAATCAAAGAGGTGATGCCATACCCAATGGACTAATCAAAGAAGAATGGTTTGGGTTTTCAATCATAGTAGGCATGCTTCCCTATCAGCCACCAAAAATTTTGGCCATTTTTGGCCCACATACAAAGCTTTGAAGAGATGAACATATTTCCTATGGAAAGAGGTATTTATGGTGTTCAAGTAGTTCAAGTTATAGGACAAGTTTATACAAGCTTCAAAAGTTCATTTTAAACTTTTAAAGATCAAGTGATCAGCTGTTAGAACAAGTGTTGAAGAGATTATAGGCCTAAAAGCTAAGTTTATAATTAGGAAATATTTCAAAGTTTATTTGGCTAAGTTCCAAGATTTATTTTAAGGATTTTGTTTCCAGTATTTAGCTGAGTGTTGGAATTCTTTCAAACAAATTATCTAAAAGAAAAGTTTTGAAGATGGAATTCCTTTAAACAAAATGCGTAAACAATTTTTTCAAAGACTTGTTTCTTTTGGGAAAAGTGTCTATGCAAAACACCTAAAGGATATTTCAGTCAGATAAAAAGTTTGAAACAAAAGACCTTATATGTATTTCTTTCAAATAAATTATCCAAAGAAAAAGTCCCAAAGAAATACTTTTGAATTAAATGTCCAGTGCAAGTAGTGTGAAATAATTATTTGACAATGTTGATCCATAAAAATAGTGATGGAACTGTAGTATCAAAATCAAGATCAGTAGTTAAACCTTTGGTTTCAAAAAGGTGACGGTCTCATGGGTGTCTTTTATAGTCACATGAATGTCATTGACATTTATACATATGTCAAATTTAAGATCATGACAAATAAATATTTCATGAGCTTAAATTTGATGGTTGTGTAGACATTAAATACATCACATATACATCAAATGACATGCATGCAAACATCAATTTTAATCCTTATGAACTAATCATTAGATTTTTAAATAGTGGGTCCTAGTAGATCAATGGTTCACATTTGATCATACATCTAATATCAATCAGTACGTGAGCAAGTTAACAAGTCAGAGGATCTAAATAGTAGATTTATAGGTGTTAAGTGTCAATAACATGTGAATCTAGAAGAAGATATAACATGTGTTCAACCTATTAGAGGAGATCAACGGTGTGATCTAGGGTCAAATAGTCATTGAATCTTGGGGATGAATACAAGGTCAAGCTCGAGGTAGTGGGTTCTAAAGATCTATGATCAACATTCAATCAAATATTAGATATGATAGTGTGAGCAAAGGTCAAGGAGTCTATAGAGTTGAGTTAGATTGTTGATAACCAATGAGAAAAGGATCAAGTTTGGGACATTTTTTATGGAGGTCAGTGAGCTAGTTTTTAACCTCAGGAAAACAAATATAAGGAACCAAGATTGAGTTTGACTTGAGCTCATAAAAATACATGTAACCAAGTTCAATGTGGATCTTCGTGGAACCAAAATGAATATTTTGAGATGAGGCTTCACCATTAAGGATTTTTAGAGATAGATTAGGTATTTTAGACCTAATATAGATCAAAGGATGGCAAGTTGGTGGCTAAATGGGACTAGGCATCAAGTAGAGTGTCATATCTATATAGACTATAGGAAAACCAATAATCTTACATTAGTTTTTATTTTTAGTTAATCCAAGTCTAGGTTTAAAAATAGGATTAGATATGTACAATTAATGAAGAAGCATCTTGAGCTATGCTCTCGACAAAAAACTAATTAAGCAGACTTAATCAAAGTCAGTTAGGTTTATAGATATGAGGATTTTGTCCTCATAATGAGACCAAGTGGAAGATCAAAGTAAGGGTTCTGGTGGTTAGAGAAATAGTTTGAGCATTTATTTCTTTTACATAGCTTCTAGAGGTTTTCCTTCATATTTTTACCATGACTCATCATGTAAAACTAATTATTATCTTCTAGTGCTTCTCTCTCAACCAATGAGAATAGATCAAAGACTACTGGAGCTAATTCAGGCTAACTATTGATGATGGACTAGTTCTTGATGGGATCAAGGTGTGATGGAGCATCCCTTAATAGGTGGAATCTCATTTATTAATCTCCAATAATTCATGGATTAAGGATGAGTCCATATCTTTTCTCTTCTCCCTTCCTTTATAGTATCCCATTCTTTTCATTTTGTAAGGGGTTCTCCAATTTGAAAAATTTTAGAGACTAGTTCTCTCTGCTTTGGAAACTTTAAGAATTAGGGGACTCTGAGATATTTTAAAATATGTTCCTCTTGATTAGTCTCGACCCTATAAATCATTTGTAATAACTACCTATTGATTTAATATAGGACTTTATTTACCTATCTTTTGCCTTGAATCTGTGTTTGGTGAGTTGTACACTATGGCATTGTGTGAAGGAGAATCTTCCTCATCCATGGTCTTTCTTTCTAAGCTTATTTAGGGATTTTTAAATTTTATTTATAGGTATATACTAGTGTTCTTTATGTCATTAATGTGAGAATTTAATGAGTTTTATAACTACTTTTTATTGCATTCATTGATTCCTAAATCTCTTCCATGAAACACTTATGTAATCATCTTGATCTTGAGATTGTTTGAGTTAGTATTATCCTCTGTAGATCTAGTGTGGGTTCAAGATTATGGGAGTTACCCATTTTTATTTGGTGCATCACTTGGTTAAATTTCTTTGGATCCATTGTTATTTTATAACTCTTTTCCCTATGAATCATTAGTTTAGAATTAGTTTTAGGTGAGCATCAAAGAGGAAGCCAACCTACTCTGGAGGTTTAGCCTTACCATACATTACCCACAGCCTAAGGTTATTCCCATATTTCTTCTCAAGTTAGAAAGGGCATGAAGAAACCTCTTCCAAAGGGTGAAAATTTGAGTGGTAACACTTCCCATTAATGTACCTTCCTTCTAAGTGTTATGAACAATATGTTCCAAAGACACATCACCTATAGAAATATTAATGCCAATAGGAGATATAATACCCTATAAGATTATAATAAGACCTCCATGAGTGTATCCCATAGAGTGAAGTATGAAATATCCAAATATAAGAGTATGTTTCTCAAAGGAACCAAGCACATAAGCAAGTTGATCCAGAGTGGGACAAGAAACAAATGCATTAACAAGATTTTCAACAAGATTTAAATCAGAATGTGCAACAATAATAGGTTCCTCATGAAAATCACCATCAAAACACATATCCTCACAAAAAAGAGGAGAAGGTGATGAAGGAACAACAACTATAACACAATAAATTTTTTCTTCAATAAGTTGTGATGGTGTCTCATCCATGATATCTAAAAATGATGGTGAAGGTGCCACATCTTCAAGAATCATGTCCTCTTGATTAATGAAATTAATAGAAAGAGTAAAAACTATACGAGGAGTAATAGATACCTCAATCAAACCATCATCAAAAGATAAGTTATCACTAACAACTGACGAAGGTTTAATAGTGAGAGGTGTAGGAGGCAATAATGCCTCATCTAGATCACCATCAAGAAATATCTTCTCACAAAATGAAGAGGAATAATAATTCATGGCACTAGTAATAAGAGAATCCTCACTAAGAGGAGAATAATGAAGTGTCAATAGTGCCTTACCCATGTCACTATCAAGATTAAAATCTTGAACAACATTAGTGTCATCATTAAAAGATAAATCCTTGCTAATAGGAGAAAAAAGAAGTGGAACAGAAGGAGGTGGAGTAATAAAGGGTGTAAAAGACCTAGAAGACTCATTATCCTTCTCAAATAAGGCTAAAATAGCATCCTAAGCTTAATTTATTGAGGCATCACATGTTACATATCACTTTAAACTATCTAAAACATGGAGGTGAATCAAATAAAGAGCCTCATCTTACATGGATGCAATACAATCAAGAACTTCCTCATCTGTAAAGTGGGGAATATCATCAAGGATAACACTCCACATGCCTTTCTAATTTAAGTGTATCCATATTTTGATCTTCCAAATAATGTTGTAAATGTTGAGGGGCTCAAATAAGTAAGAATACATTTTCAAAAAATAAGGATAAAATCAAGAATAAGAACCCTCTTGAAAATAAAAATCCCCCCGTGATAATTTAATGTCTCCTGACAAAATTAATGAACACCCCCAAAAAGTGTAAGGCCCCCCAAATTTGAAACTTTATAATTTAGTGAATTTTACAAGAGAAATTAACCCAATGGATGGAGAATTAAAAAACATACTCTTTTGAAAAAAATAGTACCCAATTTCGAGTCAGGTTCAAAAGTTTGAAAAAAAATAATACTCAATTTCGAGTTAGGTTTAAAAGTTATATTTTTTACAATTTTCCCATCATTAAAATGGGTCAAATAAGTAAACATTGCATAAAAAACAAATTCTTGGAGAAAAATTAAATTATTTCTACTATATCTATAAAAACCAAATTTGAAAAAAATTTACAGAAAATGAAAATAACAATCTTCCACATAGATCAATCTTCGAAGCTGATTTTTAAATTTAACTACAAGATCTATTTTTTTTTCTTGATCACGCATAAAAAAATAATAGAAAATCAGATTTTCAAGGTCAATTTTATATCCCCATATCTCTTTTGATACTACTCAAAATACTTATTACAACTACTTTCTGAAAACTTTTCAAAGTCCTCTTTCCAATAGTGAAAGAATTTTATGAATCACATACCTTTGTGAGGATAAAAATAATATTCAAGAGAGTCAAAATTTTCTATAAAAACAATTTATAATTTCTCTAAAAAAATGTCAATGGCCAAATAAAATCTCAAACATCCATATAAAATAACTAAACTACACCAAGAATTTTTTTTGATAAATGGACAAATTCTTGTAGTGGTAAACTTGTAAATGGATGGTTGTAACACCTCTAGATTTGATACCATGAAAGGAAAATCGATAATATAATTCCAAGCCCAATATATGAAGCATTAAAAACAAAATCATCACAAGAATATTTGTTAGAGTTTCAAAGATGATATGAAAAGACAAAGGCAATATTATTTAATATCCATAAAATAACTTTTATATGTTACAAATGAGAAGTTTTGCATATATAGGCAAGGACAAACATTAATTAAGTCAAACTAACCAATGTGGGATAAATTCACAAAATTAAAAACTAGTAAATAGACAAAACCTATCTATATAACCTATCAAACATGATGACCAACTCTAACAAATCAAGAGAATAATTATATTATGCAATAGTGATCCTGGAGTCAAACTGAGAAATTTCAATCCTGAGGAAGTAATGCAACAAGCCCAAGTCAGTCATTAAGAACCTATCAAATAAATTAGTTGTCTTTATTTAAATATTGGATGAATAAATCCCTATGTTAAATAGTTCATCTTCATAGAAAAATAAAATCAACAATGAATCATCTTGTCATAAAATGTAGACATTCAAATAAGAATGGCATTTGGTGAACCCAACCAAAAGAATAAAAGGGTCCATATTAGCATACCAAGCTTGAGTAGTTTGTTTGAGGCCATAGATGGATTTTTAAAGTTTTAAAATTAAGGAGGAATATTCTAAAAATCCTTGTGGTTTCTCCATGTATATCTCCTCTTTGAGGTCACCTTGAAGAAAGACACTCTTCACATCCATCTGGCGAACATCGCAATGATGTGTTGTGAGAATGGAAAGAATGAGTTATATTAAATTCATTTTGATAATTGGGTGAACATCTTGATATATTCAATATTAGATACCTTAGAAAAACCTTTTGTACCAAATGTGCTTTGAACTTGTCTACAGACTCATCTACTATAACTTTGTTTTGGTTGATCCACCTACATCAAACAAGTTTTCTTCCCTTAGTAAGAGTGACTAAATACCAGGTATTATTCCTCAACAAGGAACCATTCTCCTCTTCCATAATAATATCTAACTTGGGAGTACCTTATGCTTCACAAAATGAATATGTATTAGATGCACTTACAATGAATGCATGTGGGGTATTATGTAATTATGAACGTGTTCACCTAGTGTTTGATAGATCTCTAACCTAATGGCTAATGCTATGTAGTGTCTATTTAAACTAAAGAGGACTAGTACTTAGAGATTTAGGAGGATATTCCTCATCATCTAAATATATTTAAGGAGAATTAGGAGGTGAGTCCCATCACTACTCTCATCATTAGAACTAGAATAATAGTATGGATCATCAAGGAGTTGTTCAAGTAGATCAAAATCAACAAAATTGTCATCAAATCTAAGTGTGTTCAAGGAAGAGGAATAAGTATCAAGTGTGGAGTCTAAAAAACCCTCTTGAAAATGAATACTTCTCTTAATGGATAACTCATGACTGGTGGGATGGAAAAGCATGTATCCCTTAACACCCTAATGATATCCCATGAAGATGCAAGGTTGACTATAAGGTTCCATTACCTTATGTTTCTTCTTAAGAATACAAGCCATATAAAGAGATCTAGATAATAATTAGTTCTTCTCTATTGATTTCTGAGCACTCCATGCTTTAAAAAGAGTGACTCCATTCAATATTTTATGAGTAAATTGGTTATGGATATAATAAACACAGTTGATGGCCTTAGCCCAATATTGAGGTGCAAGAGACTTGGAGTGTAGCTTACAGCTAGCCATTTCCATCAAAGACCTATTCTTTCACTCTATAACACCATTCTATTGAGGACTAAATGAAACTATACACTATAGTTAATCCCTTATAAAGTGAAAAATTGATCAAAATGATTAGTGACATACACATTGCCATTATTCATGTGTAAAATCTTGATGGCATTACCTAACTATTTTATACAATTGATTTGAAGTCCTGAAAATAATAAAATACATCATATTTATGTATAACAAATTACACCCAAGTATACCTTGAAAATTAATCAATAAAAGTAAGCATCTACTTAGTCATGTTGAATGAAGGATATAGAAATGAACCAAAAATGTCATATGAACTAGCTCTAATATCTACATAGCTCTCCATAATTTACCTTTGTCATACTTATCTTTAATATGTTTATTAATAATGTGATCTTAGAAAAATCTATCCTAAAAAAAACATGTAGCAATCCTTAAACCATGTCATGATGACTAAGTTTATCTAGATAGTGATATTTGAGATGGTTGAATCGTTCATGCTATAAGTTACTCACCCCAATGAATAAGTGAGCATTATAGTAGAGGGTTGATCAAGAGCAAAATATGAAAAAGTATACAATTGTGACTGGTGATCTAATTTCCCAAATGTAACTATGGAGTCACTATCTACTTCCCTAATAACCACTAATTTGGGTGTGAACTCAACTCTCTTGCTTGAATCGATATGAGTTATATAATAAACAAATAGGAGATTGGTGGATAATGAGGGAACACATAAAACATCATGAAATATCCAATTATTAACTTCAACATACCCTCTCCAACTAACTTCTACAAATTTATTGTCACCAAACAATATGGAAGGCATAGAAAAAGGATCCAAGGATAAGAAAAGGTCATATGATGAAGCCATGTGGTGTGAGGCACCAAAATCAATTACCCATATGAAAAGCTAGGACAAAACTATCACAATTGATTTTATCTTATATTTTACCTTTCTAATATCCTTGGCCATAGAAAACTCCTATGCTGATGAAATATGATTGGAAGAATCAATGAGATTGATATTGTGCTTCTCAAGCATATTTGTCTATTGGTCAATCTACTTCTTCATACACTTGGTTTCATCATGTCAAGATTTCTTATAGTAGGCACATGTGAGTTATTCTTTCTTAGGTTTCCCATCTAAAGAATTTTTTGATGCTTTGGAATTAACATCATATGTTTTACCCTTTCTTTGCTTTGGGTCCTTATTGTTTTATTTCTTCTCCTCAGTACTTGAATCCTTTTGTTTTTCATGACTCATAATTAATGCATATGATTTGTAGGAATTTAGTGTACCCATTTGAATAAGTTTATCTTGATCTTGAGTCAAGTTAGTATCAAAATCATCTAAAGATGGCATGGTTCATGTAACTCCAAGGGAATACTTGATGGCATGAAAGATAAAAACAAAATAGAATAATTTGATCTTAATTTAGCAAGAATTGAAAGAATTAATTGATCATATTTTTTGTCAATAATTCACAATTTCAACTACAACCCAATTGATTTGAATTTTGTGAAGAAGTCTTGTATAATGTCAAAATTACCTTGGCTCAAACTGATGAGGAAATTCTCAAGTTCATGACCTCTCATTGTGAATTGCTTCCCAAAGAGTGTTTTCAATGTGGTCAACACTTGATTAGGAGTAGTTTTATATTCAATATGAAAGAGTAAGTTGAGAGACATTGACAATCTTAATATATTATAGGCTTTGTTACTTTATTTATACCACTTCACCTTATCTGCATTAGGTGTTATTTTTATTTTTGTACCCATAGTGATCTGGAATAAGCCTTTACTCCTCAAGATGATTTGTATTTTGACTTTGCACTTGTGATAGTTGAATGGAGTAAGAAGTAGAACTCGAGACTGATCCATTATAGTAAGTAGGTATGTGTTGAACTAATGGTACAAAAAATATAAGTGCAACTCCCGTGACACTACAAGGGATCAATTTTAAAAGGCATGAGAATATCATCAATGCATAGATATTGAAAAAACTTGAACTTACCAAAAAAGGAGCCTCAAAAGGAGATGGATAAAATTTATGGAATTTTGATGATCTTGACCATAAAATAGTTCTCCACTTTGCATAAATTTTGGGTGTGCAAACAAAATTGACTCAACTTTTCATGGAAAAGTTCAGCCTCCTTAGGCTAGTTATGACCAAGGGAAAAACTCACATGTGACTAGGGGATAAGGTTTACGATAAGAAAGTTTTATGATGTCACCTTGATGAACCCCAAATTGAATTGAATAGTGCTAGAACCTATGGGATTAAGTTTAACATCCTCAAGGTTGTCACATTGGACTTAGGAAGGCTTAATGCACCAAGGTGGAAATAGGTAGTCATTATACTATCATTGGGATTTTTCATCAAACTTTCAATCCCCTTTGCTAGTTTTCATATTTTGGCATCAGAGATGCAGTCACCCCTTGTAGTTGGTAGACATGGAGATTATCAGAATATTTGTAGGTTTTTGTGTTAGCTTTGTAGACTAATAGAGTAGTAGAGGGTTCTAACATCAGTGTTTTGGTCATCAAAGGTAGGGAACCTATTGGTATTCTAAGCAACAGAGGAAGGATGGGTCTCTTTAAGTACCATAATTTATCATAGTTGTGGTAGTGTTGAAGATTATAGGAGTTTGGTAGTGAAACTTCAGGTGTCATAAACAACCTATCTTTTAGTAGGTGTCAAATAAGATGATGATTCTATTAGTATGATAATTTTTCATTATTCTAGTAGTTTTGAAGATTCTATAGTTTTTTACCTTTCTAGAAAGGCTCAAAAATATAGTAGGTACTAAGAAGACTTCAAGTTATAATAGGTACAAGCATGGGAAATAACTCTAATTTGTGCATGTAGGTATGAAATTTATACCAAGTTAAAAATCTATAGATCTGGTAGGTCTCTTTAAAATCCTCTAAAGACTCACTAAATATTTGAAAAAATATATAAATAGTTTTTCCCTTGAAAAACTATTGGTACAAATTTGTGTGAAATCATGAAAAGTACCTTCAAACCCTCTTAAAATGGCCAAAATCAATTATCATGAAATTAGGTCATGTTTACAACCAATCCTAGGGTTTTGACACCTTATTAATCTAATAACACAAGCATTTTTGCATGAAAAATAATATATGATAGGTGGCTATTAAGAGACACATTTCCCTTATTCTTTTTCTAAATCTTGATCAATAAAGGACCTAAAAGACAATAAAAATATGAGAAGGGGCAAATCTTTAATGTGTCATAGGAATGAATGGCATATCTATGACATGCAAGATAAAACTCAATATTTCACAATATTAAAAATGGAATTAAGCTACCAAAAATGCCTTGATGCCATGTTAGAGTGGGCCACAATTAAGGATTGGGTTTAGATAGGATCGAATTCATGAATAAATTACCTATTGTAGAAGCAAAATAAAACATGAGCATAAAAATGATTTGCACTCAACAATAAAAATATTACAATATTACAATTAAAATCATTATCCAAAAAAACTTAAGAAAGGTACATATATAGGTGGAAGATAGACATGATCACACATACTCATGAATATGGGATTATCTTTCCTAATGACCTAATAATACCTAAACAAGCCAAATAAACATGTGTAGGTAAAACCCATTGAATGGAATTAAAACCTACACTAACAACCTCATGTGGTTTTTGGATAAATTAACTTTGAGGCATGTTTATCATTTATGAATTTGTGATTGTCATTAATACCATCATGAAGAATACGATTTATGTTATCCTCAAATTCAAATATAAGAAAACATTGTAATTTATCAATTGTAGTTTCCATTTCCTACAACCATTACTAGCCCAATGTGATATGTATCTAAGTTCCTATTTTCATAATGAAAAAAAAAAGTGTCCACCACTTTGGGACCACATGCAACTAAAACTATAATATGTCCTATTAAATATTGACAATATATAGATTTTGTAATTTTTCTTTATCATGATCTATGTGTTGAAGGAATTCAATTGTACATACATGGCTATGTGTCCTCATTTATTTCCACATGTTATTTATATCCATTCTCAGTAAAAACTTGAATTGTTTAAGGATTCCTTTTGGAATGCTTTTAATTTTTATGTATTAACCCTGCTTTTGAGCTCTATTAGGTTTTAGAATGGGATGTTAATATGAATATTACCTTTATCATTATATTTTTAATTTTATAATATAATAATGAACAAGTATCAAAACCATGCCCTATGATTCTGTGAAAATGATAAAATGGCTTACCCTCTTGGATATATAATATGTTAGTAGATATATATCTTATTGTGGTGAAGATAATTAAATACCTATCAAATAACATATGTAACATAACATGTGGTTTATCATGTGCATTGTTAGCTTTTATTTAATAATTGGTTTTATATCCATGAGATTAATATTTTTGACTGAATATGGGAATGGTTCCTTGTTTGTACCTGTAATGTATTAGTCTATCTATTGTGCCTCTTGCTATCTATAAATACTATATTTGATGGAAATGTTAGTCCATGGTATACTTGATTAAATAGTATTTTATGTAATATCTATATTTTAACAAATATTATTACCTTTATCCACATCTAAAATTATATTTATTCTTACATCCTTGTTTCTAAGAATTATTTCCTTTCAATCATCTCTATATTATCCTAGGTTAATTGGTGTAAAATTAAACCACATCAATAGTCATCAATGTTCATGTGTATTTCATTTGTATCATCATCATCATCATAATCACCAACATCATCCTTTATAGATGTGAAGTTTTGATCCTCTAAATTGACTTGTAAATGTAATTCCTTTACATCCTCCTCTTGATCTACTTTTTTAGGTGAAAGTGGTGGAGTTGAAGGATTCATAGATTATAACTATAGAATATTTGCACTAGAATAAAAAACAAAATATGTATGTATTTGTTCTATAGGTATACTTTTTTTTGGTATAACTATATTATATTGATGTTCCTTTAATAGTAATTGATTCTTAGTGGTGGATTTTTTAATCTTACAACATCTGGGTGGTCAATTATCAATAGGGCATGTCTATAAGTATCCATAATTTAATAATTTGACACAATGGTGTAGATTAGAAGGTACAACATCCATTTCATGTATTTATGGTCTACACAATAGTAAATTATAGTAAAAGAGATTAGGAATGACTTAAAATTTAGTAGATAATACTTTCATCTCCACCCTAATATCTAGAGTGATAGAACCCAAAGCTTGACGAGGCACATCATCAAATCCTTTGATATTTTTATAGTTGTTTTATATTCAAGGCATGCTAATACTCATGTAAAAATTTAAGATTTAAAATATTTAATCTAACCCATTCTCAATCAAAAAAATTGTAATGGTGTACTCTTGATTTGAACTTATATAAACAAGGGAATATTCTGATTAACAGTAGATTGCTGAGGAAAATCCTTATTTCCAAAATACATAACATCCTTAATATCTTTAAAAGTATTTATAACATATTAAAATTAATAAGGCTCTATGTCAAGAGGCATAGGTGTCTGATTCAATGCTTCATATAAATTATCCTTAAAATTTGTAGCTTTCGGAAGTAATTCTAACATAAAAATATTTGTTGGTGTGTTCCTTAACTTATAAATAATATCATACCATTTAAATTTATTGATTGGTAACATTGGATTAGAATGGGGATGGAGAGAGATTGATTAAGTTTTTTCCTCTTATATATATTGATGAGATACCCTAACTCATCTAGTGACAACAAGTCAAACTGCATGATCTTCTAAAGCCTAGGTTGAATAGTAGAGGTAGGATATGTAGTAAGGTAGTTGTGAGATATTCAAGTAGGAAAAAAGGATCCATATGAGCCCTCTTCCCTCTATTCAAAATAATTTTTAAATATAAATTAGGTGATGTAATAACAATCATCTTAGAATTGTTCATTATTAAGCTCTTAAATAATTTATTATCTTAACTTTTCTTTTACATTTTGTATCCATGGCTTTACATAGATCTTAAATAATTTTGATATTAATGGAAATCTACATGAAAATTAAATTAATAAGGTTTGAACCTATAAATTATAGATATAAAATTAGTCATTATTATTATGATTATTATGAAAATCATAAAATTAGTAACTCAAAATCTGAATGGGATGCTCAAATGAAAGAAGGATAATTCTAGGGTAACTATGGTTTATGTAATGTTCTACAATAAATGGGTTCACCAATATGTTTTATCAAAAATTGGGAAATAATATTTTCTAAATTTTAATTAGATAAAATGAATTGATCTAAATTAAGATGTAAAATATATGTATAAACTAAACATTCACTGTTTATATTTTAATATACTTGAAAATATGATAGAATGGGAAAAGAACATGGATAAATGACTTAGATATAAATTTATAATGTAGGAATGATTATGTGACTATAGATTTGATTATGTGACCATGTTGACTAAATTAAAATTAGGATAAGGATTCACTTGATCTCTAGACGATGCCATGCCAATCAGACAAGGTCACACCATGTTATAGTCCGTAAGAAGTATTGACATTTGGTAGGGTTTTTTTCCTTTGTGTGAAAATGGGTCTATGTTTTTTCATTTTTTAATCTTGTGTATGTGTTTTTTGATGTGTGACCTATTTCATAATCTATATTGTGAATTAGTATTCACTTGGAACCCTAGGTCAATAGGTCATGAGGAAAAATGGAAAAAAGGGACAAAGGGGTTAGTGGTTGAAGTTGTGTTTGACCTAAATACCTCATGTGTTTAAAGCTACCTACATACCAATACTCTGAAGAGGGATAAAACTTTGTGTAATTATCACATGCCACAGTGGTGTGTGCAAAATACTAGTTCAAAATTTATATTGTTGATGCAATCCTAATGTGATTAGATGCTTCAACAATGACCTATGACCTTGGAGTTGTATTTAAAATTAATTCAGGGATACTAGGGTTATTTGAACTCTAAATTGATAAAAATAGGTTTATTTTCTTAGTGTATAGTTAGATATTTTGGTGTTTTTCAATAATATCAACCTCTAGTGAATAATGACCTGAAAATGGGGATTTATAGTGATCATTTTAGAATTTCTTCAGTTGGGCCTTGAAAAATATGTGGGATGATCCATTTAGTGAATTTAAATTTGAGAAAATAACCATTATTTTGGGGAAGGGGGTAAAGAGTGGTCACAAGTGATTTTTTTTATCAATAAATTTTAATTTGTGTCTACAAATATAAAATTGGTTCATCTCTTAGATGTGTAATTCAAAAATTATGCATTTTATTCACCAATTATTATTACCTAAATCATGTTTTGGATATGATATAAAATGTTCCATCATTTTTTACTCTTCATTAGTCTAATATAATAATGTTGGGGATGACTATAGTAATCCGATGTGTAATTTTAATATCTCAATATTCTTATCTACTCCACATGGTTTTTATGCAACAACTATGCAAATTTATTACTATGTTTCCCCTTTAGAATGACAAATTTATCATAAGGGATGTGTTTAAACATGTGTGATTTTTGAGTGTTTGAGAAAATGGATGATATAAAATTATGTTATTACATTTATACACCATTAAACATGACCACAAATTTAGTTTTTCAATTTGGCACATGGTTCAAAAGTTGTGTGTTATACTAACCAATTTTTCTCCCTAAAGAAAGTTTTGGATGCAAGATAAAACATGCCACTATTTACTCTATTTTTTCAGTGAAATATAATTTTCTATTATATTCTTATATAAATATCATGTTTCATTATAATATCTTACAATTTGTCTCTATCCCTCAAGATTTGCCTACAATACTTTCCCAAATTTTGTATTGTTTTCCCCTTAAGAACAATAAGTTTATATAAATATGAGTTCTTATTGAAGGAATGAAAGTGTACATACATTTATATATGTGTCCTCATATATTTACACATTCTATTTATATCCAATATCAATAAAAAAAATTGAATTATTTGAGGATTCCTTCTAGAATGCTTGTATTTTTACGTATTTGACCCTACTTTTGAGCTCTATTATGTTGTATAATGGGATGTTAATTTGAATAGTACCTTTATCCATATATTTTGATTTTTTTAATATAATAATGAAAAAGTATCAATATCATGCCCTATGATTCTATGAAAATGATAAAATGGTTTACCCTCTTGACTATATAATATGTTAGTAGATCTATGCCTTATTGTTGGAAAGACAATTAATTCCCTACCAAATAAAATATGTAACATAACATGTGGTCTATCATGTGAATTATTATATTTTAAAAAAAAAATTGGTTCTATATCCAAGATCTCAATATTATTGACTAAATCTATGAATGGTTCCTTGTTCATACATGTAATGCATTAGTTTATATAGTATGCCTCTTGCTCTCTATAAATACTAGAGTTGATGGAAACTTTAGTCCATGGTATACTTGATAAAATTATTATGTGTAATATAGATATTGTAAAAAAATATATTTCCTTTATCCACATCTAAATCATAATTGTTCATACATCTGTGTTTCTAGGAATTATTTCCTTTGAATCATCTTTATGTTATCCTAGGCCAATTGGTGTAAAATTAAACCACATAAATAATCAACAATGTTTATGTGTATTGCATTTGTATCATCATCATAACTATCATCCGAATCATCATCAACATCCTTTATAGATATGAATTCTGTATCCTCTAAATTTACTTTTAGAGTTAATTCCTTTACATCCTCCTCTTGATCTAATTTTTTGGGTGAAAGTGGTGGAGTTGAAGGATTCATAGACTATAACTATGGACTCTATGCACTAAAATTAACAACCTCATATTTATGATTTTTTCTATAGGTATACTTTCTGTTATTAGAACTATATTAGATTTATGTGCTTGTGATGGTAATTGATTCTTAGTGGTGGATTATGTAATCTTAAAATATCTGGATGGGTGATTATTGACAAGGCATGTCTATAAGTGTCCATCATATAATAGTTTAACACAATAAATTAGAATAAAAAGTACAACCTCCATTTCATGTATTTATGGTCTACCCAATATTAAATTATAGTGAAAGTGAATATGCATGACTTAAAATTGAGTAGATAATCCTTTGGCACATCATCAAATCCTTGGATATTCTTATATTTTTTTTAGTTAAGACATGTTAATACTCAATTTTTTTAAGAATGTAAGATTTCAAATATTTAACCTAAACCATTCTCAATTAAAACCTTTTTAATGTTTTACTCTTGATTTTAACTTGTATAAACAAGGGAATATTTTGATCAATAGTAGATTGCTGAGGAAAATCCTAATTTCAAAAAAAATAACATCCTCAATCTCCTTTAAATTATTTATAATAGATGCAAAGTAAGAAGTTCTGTGTCAGGAGGCATAGGTTTTTGATTCAATGCTCCATATAAAATGTCCTTAAAATTGTAACTTTCTAAGGTAATTCTAACATAAAAATGTTTTTTGGTGTGTTTCTTAACTAATAAATAATATCATACCATTTAAATTTATTAATTGGTCCCATTACATTAGAATGGGGATGGGGAGGGATTGTTTGAGTTTTGTCCTCTTATCTTTCCTGATAAGGCACCTTAACACATCTAGTGATACCAAGTTAAATCATAGGATCTACTATAAGCCTAGGTAGAATAGTAGAGGCAAGATATGAGTTAAGGTAGTTGTGAGATATTTTGGTAGGAGATAAAAATCAGTCGTATGAGCCCTTTGCCTTCTAGTCACAAAAGGTGTTAATTTAAATTAGGAAATGCAATAACAATCATTATAGAACTATTCATTATTAAGCTCTTGAATAATTTGTGATATTAACTTTTATTTTACATTTTGTATCCATAGATTTACATAGATCTTAACTATTTTTCATATTAATAGAAAGGAACATGCAAATGAAATTAATAAGGGTTGAATCAATAAATGATAGATATATTTAGTCATTATTATCATGATTGTTATGAAAATCATAAAATTACTAACTCAAAATCTAAATGGGAATTCTGAAATGAAATAAGGATAATTCTAAGGTAACTAGGGTTCATGCAATGTTAAATAATAAATGGGTTCACCAATATTTTTTATCAAAAATTGGGAAATAAGATATGCTAAATTTTAATTAGATAAAATGAATTGGGCTAAATAAAGATGTAAAATATATGCAAAAATAAGTATTCACAGGTTTATAGTTTAGTATACTTGAAAATATGATAAAAGGGGAAAAGAACATGGATAAATGACTTAGCTCAAAATTAATAATGTACAAGTGAGTATGTGACTATAGGTTTGATTATGTGACCATCTTTACTAAATGTAAATTATGATAATGCTTTGATTTATCTTTATACGAGGCCACACTAATCACACAAGGTTACACCATGTTATAGTTCATAGGAAGCATTGACATTTTGTAGGGTTTTTTCCTTTTGGGTGAAAATGGGTCTATGTGTTTTCATCTATTGATATTGTGTATGTGTTTTTTTATGCATGATATATTGAATAATTCATTTTGTGCCTTCTTCACATGGATCCCTAGGGTAATAGGTCATGAAGAAAAATGGAAAAAAGGGGTTAGTGGTTGAAGTTACATTTGACCTAAACATACCTTGTGTTTGGAGCTACCTAAATCCAATACTCTGAAGAGGGATCAAATCTCATGTATTTCTCCCATGCTATGGTGGTGTGTGTAAAATAACAGTTTAAAATTTTAAATGTCGATGCAATCCTAGTATCATTAGATGCTTCAACAATGACCTGTGACTTTGGATGTGTATTCAAAATTAACTTAGGGCTATTAGGGTTCTTTGAACTCTGAATTGAAAAAAATAGGTGTTTTTTTATCAATATATAATTAGATATTTTGGTGTTTTTCAATCATATCAGCCTCTGGTGAATAATGTATTGAAAATGTGGATTTATTATAATCATTTTAGAATTTATTCAGATAGGGATTGAAAAATATGTGGGATGACCCATTTAGTGAATTTGAATTTGATAAAATAGACATTATTTTGGGCTATGTGGGTAAAACATGGTCACAAGTGCATTTTTTTAGCAATAAATTTTAATTTATGTGTCTATAACTACAAAATTGGTTCATTTATTAGGTGAAATGTTGTGCATTTTACTCACCAACTATTATTACCTAAAACATGTTTGGGATTAGATATAAAATATGCCATCATTTATTCCTCTTCATTAGTGTAAAATAATAATTTTGGGGATTATTATAGGAATCCCACATGTAAATTTGTAATCTTATGATTCTTATCTACTCCTCATGTTTTATGTGCAACAACTATGCAAATTTCTTACTATTTTTCCATTTTAGAATGGCAAATTTCTCATAAGGGACATGTCTAACTATGTCTAACTTTTGATTGTAAGAGCCAATAGATGATATAAAATTATATTATTATATTTGTAAACCATATAAACATGTCCATAAATGTGGTTTATTAATTTGAAACATGGTTTAAAATTTTTGCATTATACTGACCAGATTTTCTCCCTAAAATAAGTTTTGGTTGCAAGAGAAAACATGCCACTATTTTTATTCATTATGATTGGAATACAATTATCTATGATATGCTTATATAAATCTCATGTTTCACTCTAAGATCTTATGATTTATCTCTATCCCTCATAGTTTGTGTATAATAGTTTCCCAAATTTCATATTAGTTTTCCCCTTAAGAATGACAAGTTTTTATTAAGGTATAGATCTATCTAAATGAAATTTTAGAGTGTAGAGGATGTGAATGGTGTATTAAGTCCATTATTAAATTTATACATCCATCCATACATGACATTAAGTTATTTTATTGATTAGGTGTGCAATTCAAAAGATTTGCATTATACTTACCAAATTTTGCTCCCTGAAGAAATTTTTAGCTGCAAGAGAAAATGTGATGCCATTTATTCCTCATCATGATTGGAATATAATCATTTTTGTGATTCTTAAATTAATCCTCCATGAGACTTCGTGAGATTATGATTTGTCTCTACCCCTCATGCTTTTATTCTAATGGTTTCTAAATTACATATTGCTTTCCCCTTAAGAATAAATAAAATATCTTAATGAATATGTCTGAAAGCTTGCAAGTTTCAAGTTTAGGGGTAAATGGAGGGTGTAATAAGGATATTTATTGCATTTATATTCCCAACTTAATGTAACCATAAATTTTGTTCATTGATTGGGTGCACAATTTATAAGTTATACATTATATTGACCAACTTTTTCTCCCTTAAGCAAGTTTTTACTACAAAATAAAATAAATTGTTTGTTCCTCATCACTATTGAAATATAATTCTCCATTGGATACTTATATGACTCCTCCATGAAAATTAAGGATCTTATGGGTTTTCTCTACCCCTCATGATTTTATAAGAATGACTACCCAAATTTCATACTATTTTTTCCCTTAAGAATGACAAGTTTATTTTAATGGATGCATCTAACATCATCCATATTTTGAGTCTATGGGCTGAAAAAGTGGAAAAAAATGAAATTATCATGTTTTTTACACCCATCCAAACTTGACCCTAAATTAAATTCTTCAATTAGACGTGTTTCAAAATTTATACAATATACTAACCAAATTTTTCCACCATTTATTATTCATCATGATGGAAGTGGATCCTCTTAGGGTGATTAGATTAATCCTTCATGTAACTACATGAGTTTATGATTTGTCTCTACACCTCACTAGTTCTATATAATGACAATGTAAAGATCGTATTGTTTACCCTTTAAAAAATACAAGTGTATCTTAAGGTATGTGTTTATATTAAGTTTCAAGTGTGTGGGATGATGAAATGATAATGAAGAATATTTTTATGTTTATATGCCCATATAAATGTGACTATGAATCTAGTTCATCAATTGGGCATGTGGTTCAAAAGTTGTGCATTGTATTGACAACCTTTTACTCCCTAAAGTAAATTTTGGTTACGAGATAAAATGTGTGATTATTTCCTCCTCATCAATAGTGAAATATAATACTAAAAGGTATTATTAGATTAATCCCACATGAAACTTTAGGATCTTATGGTTCATCACTAACCCTCAAAATTTTTTTGCAGTAGCTACCCAAAGTTCATATTATTTTTTCCTCTTAAGAATGACAAGTTTATTCTCATGGATATGTACATATACATGCTTTTCTAGTGTGGGGATTGACATAGGGTGGATTAATTCCATTATTTTTTTTAAAATTCCATTTTATGGGTGACTGTGAATTCATTTCATTGATTTAGGTGCAAGGATCAAATATTTTGCATTATATTGATCAAATTTTGCTCAATAAAGCATATTTTATCTATGAGATAATTTTTTTTACATATATTTATCCTAATGAGTTGAATAAAATCATATAGGATATGATTTAAGGGTTATCACATGCAATAAACATATCTTATGGTTTGCATTTACCTCTCATAGTTTGTATGAAATGGCTACACAAAATGTTTACTATTTTTCCCCTTAAGAATGATAATTTTCTCCTAAGGGATGTGTTTATATGAATGCAAGATTTGAGTGTGATGTCTAAAATAAGGTGTAATAATTCCATTATTGAATTTATATGCCCATTTAGACATGACCCTGAATTTGATTCATTGATTGGTCATGCACCTTAAAATTTGTGTTATATTGACCAAATTTACTCCATACGAAAAGTTTTGGTTGTGAGATAAAAATTGCCTCCATTTATTCCTAATCATGAGTGGAATATAATCCTATGTTGGGTGGGGTGGGGGCTAGGTGATCAAAGGATTGCCACATGCAAATTTAGGAGCTTATGACTTGTATATAAGGTTTCAAATCATGTGCTAAAGTTCATAATAGATTTTGGATAGTTTTTTTTTTATGATACATGTCATAAAGAGTGTCAAAAAATTTTCTCAAGTTGATCAAAATATTCCATAATTATACCTTTTTTATATACATAAGTTTTACATAGCAATCATGAAATCTAGATATTAGTTATCAATTCATTGGAAAAACCATGCTATGTAAATTGCTTTGTTTAATAATTATTATAAGAGGAATAATGTAAAAAAATAATGAAAAATAATTTATACATATTAAAATTATATCTATATACACCATTAATAACATTTTATGATTCATATAAATATGTTTAGCATGTATGTGGATCCAAATTATTTGATAATTACATATAAAATGGACCATATTGATTTATAATCTAGACCATAAAGGCATACAAAATGGGCGATATATGCATAAAAAAAATTTCATATCAGCATACAATATAATTTGGACCTTCACTAACCCTAGCACTATAAACAACTCTCTTACTACTCGGTGCCTTTAAATAAATTGAGCCTCATCACCTTAGATGTATAACCAAGGGTGCTAGATGTCTCATTATAGGGAAAGACTCTCCTCTTAGCTTGTGAAGGATCAAACATATTTCACACAACCTTAAAAAATGGTTACATCTACACAACATAAAAATTATAAATAATTCATTTAAATGATGTATAGAAAATGAGAGTTTCCAAGAATAAAATTTTATGATGGGTTTATTCTAGACTCACCTTATGCCACCTAAATGGCTACTATATCAGTGATATAAAAAAATATGGAGCATAGATATAGGGTTATATATGTGAATAAAAATAAAAATATTATGTTGAGTATCATTAATTAAATTTTAAAAAGATAAATTTACTATGTGTTCTCACTAGTCTCAATCTTTGAATAAAGTGGTGTTGGGGAGATACTAGATCTTAGGACACAACTGTAACATTAATTATATATTGATGTGATCCAATAGGGATAACCATAGAATCAATCATCATCTATAAAAGTAGAAAATGAAAGAGGTCAATTATGAATCAATTATAAGTACACGTATTTTAAGATAAATTTAAACTATTCCTTTTACATAGAGAGATAGAGAATAACATGGATTTGTAATCTTAATTCTAATGCTATGCTCAGATTTGTTAATATATATGGGGTATCAATAACATATATCATCATCTATACAAAAAAATGAGATAAAAATTACATAACCTAATTAAGATAAATTAAAATTATTCCTTATACATAAAGAGAGAGTGAATAGGGATAGAAAGAGGGGAAATAGTGATAATGAGAGTGACTAAGAGAGGGATAAAATGAGAATGAGATAATGATAGGAAGAGAGAGATAATTATTATCTCTATCTCTCTCTCTCTCTCTCTCTCTCTCTCTCTCTCTCTCTCTCTCTCTCTCTCTCACACACACACACACACACACACACACACACACACACACACATTTGCATACACTTGTGCATGTAGAAAGGGGAAGGTGAAGCAAGAGAGCACAAAAAACATGGTGTTAAAGTATAGCAACTTGAAATTTTACTTTCACAACCTTGAATTATGGTGTATGAAAAATATTAAAATAATATAGTATATTGACAATTTAATTTAAAATCTTAAGTGTAGGGTGTTGTAGTTCTAATGGAAACCTCAAAAAAAATCCAATCTAGTTGGGTGCCCATAATATCAGTCATCATTTATAAAAGTAACGAATGGAGAATTTAAATATGAATCAATTAAGTAAACATATTAAGATAAGATTAATATTCCTTTAGATACATAGATAAATTATAATTAATTATGTATAT
Source organism: Torreya grandis (assembly GCA_037957365.1). NCBI lineage: Eukaryota > Viridiplantae > Streptophyta > Pinopsida > Cupressales > Taxaceae > Torreya > Torreya grandis. Next base: position 4,962,626 of record JARHVA010000267.1, read on the forward strand.
GAATGCATATGGTGCAGAATATAAGTCTTTCATATATAATTGTGTACCAACATAAAGTATTGAAGTAACTGAAAATGGCTTATGTTGTTGTGTACTAGTGTCCTGTACAAATGTGTTTATAGTATTTATGGGTGTGTGTATTGTATTTTAAGATGTATCACCTATATTTTTTATTTTAAATAGGTGGTATATTACACTTCATCCCACATGATGTGCAATGATGTATACTAACTATAGGATTCTTTCTAGTTGTACCACTATGTGAAACACAAATAGTAGGATGGACACTACTAGATGTGCCACCACATCTAGCCTATGTAGTCTTCAATTTATGCATCACATGGTTAATAATAATATGTGTGAGACTAATAATTGTCTAAAAGGTATCAATTTATGTACTATTAAGAAGTATTATGTGGATGGTAGTTTATCTTATTAACTTTTTATTTCTCTCGAGGTAGTCTTGTTCCCATTTGGCACCATGTATATTAAATGAGCACCCCCCTCCCTTACCTTTGAATTCCTTCATGTAAAAAAAATTGATGTTTATTGGAAAACAAAATCACAATAAATATTACTCAAAAAATACAATGGAATCTCATTTTTATTTCATGAAGGCTCATCAAACACCATCCACCACCTATCCTGAAAGTTATTTTATCTCTGAATGAATACACCATTCAATGCTAATGTGATTTCAAAATGTTGATGGTGGTTTAGTGGTTCTAGGAATATTAAATAAATCACATAATTATTATTATTTTATCTTTTTATTTTTAATATCCTCATATGATAATTTATCAAAATAATAACATTTTAATATGTCTCTTTGATGTAGCATTGCATCAAGTTTGGAAGTGGAATTTCCCACTTAATTATAAATAGCCTCCAATTAGAAAAAAGTGAATTGCATGAATTATTTTAGAAAGAGTCACATAAACCATTAATGATAATTTCCATTTTTTTTTTCTTTGAATTATATTATTGATATAAACTTGTTTCTTTTTTGTGGAGTTAAATTGTTGGGGGTTTTCATCAGTATTTTTATGGGGGTTTTCTTTAGGAAATTGATCCATCAAATCAATAAATTAAAATTATAAAAATAAAAACTTATATTAGGTAGTTGAAGTATTTAACAAGATAATTTTAAATTTAATTTGAATCCCCCCTTCCCTTGTGATTATTTTAAAAAAATGTTTGACAAAAGAATGTCATTACAATCCTTAAACATACCCTAAGGAAGAAATAAACACACATGGTACCATGATGCAAGTGTGGATGCTTATATAAAAATAACTGAGACAAAGTACACATGTCCTTTGATTTTATCTCCTCAATGACTTCCAATCACAATAAATTTAATGAAATGGAATAAAACATAGCATTATTTTTATTTTAAAATTTTTGTTGGATTTCAAAAGGCATACTCATTTTTTAATGCAAAGTTCACACAAACTTTGAGATGTTAAAGGGCATACCCCCTTTTAAATAAAAATTGTGTACATAGTTTATCAACTCAAAGGGTATGTGCCCTTTGCATTACAAATGGTGTGTTTCCTTTAAGTTTGGTAATGACCCATTTCCAATTATGGTTCACTTTTATTATTAAAAAGGATGCTCACCCTTTTTAAGAAATGAAATATTTTTTAAACATACCCATTTTCCCCCCAAATTTGTGCATCTACCCATATGAAGGCAATGCATAGAAACAATTTATCTTGAATTGGATTGATATTTCATTTCCATTTCTTGTATCACCTATTATTGGATTGGAAGGGTATCACACTAGTAAATAGGGAATATGAAGTCCATAAGATGATGGATTTTGAAACAAACCATGATTTCTACCCACTGCTATAAAATAAAAACTCTATGGTGGTAAAATCCTAAGATATTTATGAGAGGGAGATGCATTGTAGTTGTTTATTTGGTTGGCCATGATCATGATGGGTTGAAGTTTTTTATCTAATTTTTTTTGTCTAAAAAAGGGTTGTGAAATATTCAACTTTATTATGAAAGAACATTTTTTACTGTATTTTCCCTATTAAGCATTATCTACATAATAACACATATTTTTCTTAAACTAGCTATGGTAAATCTTAGGTTTTGGTTGTGAAAGACCTTGTGTAGTAGCTACAAAAGATTCTAGGTAGTGGATATGAAATACTTTAGGATATGGATGTAGAAGACACATTTTCCTATAGCATATATACATTTTGTTTCAAGAAGACTTAATTTATAATGTCTGTTTGTGATTAAAATTGGTCATTTTTTAAAAATAGACTATAATTTATTTTTTATTAGGATTTTTGTTGATGGTTTTATATCATTATCCTATGTAATTTAAGGTTGTAAGTTATTTTGTAAGATTTTATAAAAAATATGTTTTTCTTCTTTCTATGTGGTAGACTAGTAGTAATTGTAATAAGTTTTTATATATCCATCAAATGAGTGAAGGACACTAACCCTCTTTACCAATAGAAAAAGAGTAGTTAAACCTTTTAATTTATAAGTCACTAATATAAAAGTGAATTAAATAATGGAATTGAATGTAAAATATTTGTAATGAGATGAAAATAAAAAACTTATCATGGGTGGGGAGTATTAAACACACATAGATAAACAATATCTATTTCACTAAATGCAAATAATTTTGAGGTATAACTTAAACACAATAGGATTGGATGAAATGGTAATAAACCCCGATAATATATTTATGAAAATATTGCATATTCATTGCATCACTCTTTTAATGTAGTAACACATTCATGTCAAAGAGAAACACACATTTATAATCATCTTCAACTAGCATATAGTATCTGAAGTTCAACAACTTTAACACTTTATTTTCTAAAAGAGAACTAAAAATGTATCATAAATACTTGAAATTCTCTTTTTGCATAAAATTATTTTGTGAAAAAAAGATTCACTATGATTTACAATAAGGTATTACCATTTCAATTCATAAATGAAGCAAAAGAAATTCTACATGTTCATAAGCAAATTTTGATATGCAAACTGCATTTTTAAAAAAAAAACCATTCATACTTCTAGAAAGAAGTATTCTTTATGAAATGAATGTTATGTTAAAAAATACCTAGAATTTATATCAATAATATTTTGAAGAGAAAGAGAGATAATCATGTACAGCTTAACCATCATTTTAGACTAAATAATTGTGTTTATCAAAGAAAGAATAAAATATATTTATTCTTAATGAAATGAATATGTCAACAAAACCCTAAAATATATCCTTCATAAGGGGTTTACAAAAAAATCATCACTTTGTATTCAAATATGGGCATCATGTATTGAGCCCAAAAAATCCCATTTCCTTTGGTGTACCCTCTACCAAGGTCTTCTTATGGGGAATAGGCTCAAGCACATGGGGTTTTTTAATTTCACTTGCATGGCCTATCATCACCCAAAAACTATCAAGCATCTCTTTTGGTTTTTCCCTCATGCCCAATCATCCTGAAGATGGATTCATACCTTTTTCAAACTCTTTAGGCTCAAAATGTTCACTTGGAAAATGGTTCTCCTATGGGACTCCACCCTATTACTGAAATATATAACAAATTATAGTAGAGTTTTTGTATTGATAATTTTTTTATTTGTAAATCTATAAATCAAGCATGTTTTAATAATGAAGCTATGGAAAAAAACTATGTAACTAATAAAGTTTTTGTGATTAACAACATTACCCTTTAGATATAGAGTCAAAAAGATAAATTCCAGCTTGATCTTCACCATTTTTATCTCCTCTTAGACCATTGGGGGAATGTTCTTTGTGCAGCCAGCTATGAACTTATTGATCTACCTCCTCACCACTCCCCTAATGGGGGTCATGGGTGTGGAGGGAGACACCACCTCTCTCACATTCATAGGTCTCAAAGTTAGAGGATCTTCTTTCCTCTCTCTCACTATCCATCTCCTCCCTAAGGATCTAATAGAGGCAACAAATATAGTGGTGGTGGAGGTGGAGACCCCCTCCATAGGATAAATTCCTTTGTTTGGCATTTTCCATCTCTCCTTCCCACTAGGATTCTCAAGTGTAGCATGATTGTGAATCTAACTAGTAGGTTAATGGCTGGGACCCCCTTCTAGTTGATGAAGATCACCTAGCCTAGAATGTCTTGGGAGGGAAGCCTCAGGATCCTCTGCCTTTACCTCTTCTGATGGCCACCATGTTTGTATTTGATGCTTAGTTGTTTCCTTATTGTTTGTATTATTTCATTTAATTTTTTTGATTTATATGCACTTGAGTTATTGTAACTATGGTTATTGGTTGGGTTGTGACCACTTTTGGACTTGTGATTCTCTTGAACACCATTGTCTTAGTGTGGTTTTGGGGCGTGTGACTTTTACACCCATTTTTGTATCATTAACATTGTAATATATTTTTTTATTAAATTAATGGAAGTGTAATTTTCAATTTAAAAAACTAACATTATAAATATCTACTACCTTGAGGGGTAAATCATTGCTTATAAATAAAATTCCATTCGTTTACCATAACTAGAACACCATTGTCAAAAGGGTTGATTATCTTCTCATAAAAAAATCTCAATGCCAAAATTAATGAGAATATTAAATTATAAATCTTTCTCAAATCCAAATTTTTTTTAGGTGAATTATTATCACTGCACTATACAAAACATAATAATTTATTTGGATAAACATTGAAAACCAATGGAAACTATATATCAATATTTTTAATCATGTTCAAACCCTTCACAACACATCAAGTTCATTGTAAAATAAAAATGCATCCACCTAAAAAATAACCACTTTCAACTGAATGAAAATGTTTTAAAATGAACCAAGTCATTTATGGAATATTAAATCATATTTTCCTATGGAACTATAGGATACTATACAATAATATGCATCTAGGGTCACCATCATAATAGTAATATATGATCAAATTACAATCATGTGTGCCATGATAAATAAATATCCAGTTAAAATATTGTAATGTGCACCATTATAAATATAAATACAACCAAAATTAAGTCATGGATACCATTATAAGACCATATATAGCAAAAATATAGTCATGGAAGCCATTATAAGACCATACACAGCCTAAATGAAATGTAAAACAAGGTGGAGAGGAGGAGAATCATTATTCTAGGATTTCATGGTTTGCATTTACATGCTTGCATACTTAGTTCATCGTCTTCACACCACTTATCCCATAGGATTTTCTAGGGTTGTAGTGTATTAACTGCACTTAGTGTACTACTAATCTATTGATATAGGGGTTAGAAGTAATAGCACCCAAGTGAGATCAAAAATTTGTTCTAAAGATCTAAAATGAGGTAATAACTCATCCCCCATCCACTCCAGAGGTAAGCATTCTTATTGTTATTGTTGAAAATGGTATGATTTTTTTTATTATTGCTTACTTTTTGTTCAGATCCCCTTAGAGGATTGCCTTTATAACTAGCTCTATAACCATTGGAAGCCTCTTAGCATCCATGTCTTTAGAATCTAAAACCTTACCAAAGGTTTTTTTTATTTACCTTTAACGATACCTATGAGACACAACTTATCCTTGTGAAGTCTAATGTTTATTTCTTTCACAACCAACTTATGATTATGTCTACCTAGTCGTAAGATTTTAAATATTCTAACAATGTCACCATTCATGTCCCTATTTAGGTTGAGCTTTCCAATCTACCATTTCACCTATTGGATTTTATACCCCAAATCATCACTCTCATAGGATGTGTTTGTATGATTCAACCAAATAGGTTTTTTTCCCCTCACCCTAGCAAGCAAGTTTATGTGGAGGTTAACCTATCAAAGGAGCTAAAGGATTTCATATAAATCCAATTTAGGGAGACCTAGTGGTCATAAAATGTTATTTACTTCATCCCTCCTAACACTTGCTTCCATTTTTAGGTTTCATAACACCGCATCAAGGATTTTCCTCACATGGGTCATCCCAAGCCTCCTCAACCACCTCTTTAGATCAATAATCCCAAACTAACAAACCAAGGGGATGGCTAGACCATAGTGCCCCATAAATGTTTAATAGGCCCTAAGCCACAAATCCCACTTGAGCTACCACCTTGAGATGATTCTTATCTAGTTATTAAATCCTCTTAGGGGATTTATCCATCACCCCTTACCATTCTAGTTCCTTCTCACCCATAAAGTGTTTCTTTAGTTTTCTTAAATTACTAGAATGCATGTGGTTTAGGTTATTTCAAATAGAAACTCCTTATCTTGATGTTTTCATAGCTTAACTTGTGAGGGTGTAGACTCTCTTAAAGAGGAAAATGAAGCCAAACATTGCTTCATTGAAGTTGGCATAATTTCACACCTTCAATAGCATAATTTTACAGTGTTGGTAAATTTTGAGAATGGGTAAGGAAATATTCAACTAGATTATCCTTCCCTATGAATGTGTTGTCATGGAATGTTATGGATCTTAAAAAGTCTACCCATAAGTACTCTATAAGTGTTGTTTGTCATCAAATTGGCTTCCTAGATATTCTCTATCTAAAAGAAGTTAAAGTGGCTAACTTTTTCCTTTATATGTCTTTGTAAAGAATTTGGCATGATGGTACCTAGATCACCACCTTACGTGAGGTAAGACATAGTGGTGATTTTATTTTAATTTCCCCTAAAATTTCCCCCAACATTATTGCCATAGGGGAAGAACCATAACATCGGGAAGTCTAGATTATTCTTGACATTGATATCCATCCATTTAGCATTCTCAAGATTTATGCTCCAAATGATGACCTTGACTACTCCTTGCTTTGGTGATTTTTAGTAGATGGGATACCTTTTTCCACTTGGATAGTATGTGGAGATTTTAATATGAGTGAACATCCACAAGACAAGGATAGGACCCTCCCCATGAATTGGTATATTGGTGAATGTGAAGCTTGGTATTATTTAAAAAATAAATGGGGTCTGGTAGACCTTCTCCTCTAATGCTAGACATTTAACCCTATGTCTTAGTTTATGTGGTCTAACTACCAATCTAGGGATCGCCACATGCTCAAATGGCTCAACTAATTTATGATGTGAGAGAAATTATTTTTCCTTTTTTAGCATTGATGGTTAGCCTATCAACATCTACTCAAGTATTATTTTTTTAGACCACTCCCCTATTTCCTATAAGGTGGAATGGACCTCAAGTTAGTATAATATGCTATGTAATCAATTTTTTAATCAATACTTATATGTTGAGTCACACTAGAACAATCCAACTCATTGATAAAATCTATAACCTTGCCCCATAGCCCCCATATGCCACCAGATGGATTGAGTGGTATAATGAGGCATTCTACACACCACCTCCTTCCTCTACCACCATGGAAAACATATCACCCGAATACAAAAGTGATTAGAAGAGGCAAAACTCAATGAGTTCAAAGATGTCTTTGACTCCCTTTATATTGATCCTTTTAATTTGTAGTTGCAATGGCTTATAGCCTCTCTTACAAACCACCTTAAGGTGGTAGACAACCATGTAGTTAGAGGTACTGAGATATGCACTTGATTACGCTAACTAAAAATTGGTGAAAAAGCCTCTAAGTATTTATTTAAAGCACTAAAAGCCAAGAAAACTTACTAGAAAATTAAATCCATTCAAGTGGATTAATCTTAGCTTACCTCTTAGTCTGATATCTCCTTGGTCTTCCTTGAACATTACAAGCTACTTTTTAAAGCTTAACCTTTCACAACTAAGTGATCTTAGGCACTTCATAAATGCCTTAATGTGGTGCCTCACAAGCTCAATCAAACTAATCATTAGATTTGTGATTCCCCAATCACTTACAAGATCTCACAGAGGCTTTGAACTATATGAGTAAAGATAAATCCCTTAACTTTGATGGCTTCCTATGAAAATTTTACAGATTCACCTAGGAGTTCACTAGACTAAAAAGTCTACAAAGAATCATTATGGAATTAGTCTCTTGGACCCAAGATCAACCAAGGTAATATAAAATTCATTCTCAAAACTAGAGACTCTGATATATTTACTAGTTGGAGGCTGATAACCTTGCTCAATGTATCTTACAAGATTCTTGTCAAAGCCCTCACCAACCACATTTGGATCATCCTACCTACCATTATTAGACTATAGAAAACATGATTCATTAGAAGGAATTCTATTTTTGATAATATTATTATGGTTTAGGAAGGAATAACTTGGGCTCATTCCTCTCTTCAGATAAATATTTTTAATAAATTAGACTTTGAAAAATCTTATGATAATATCAAGTGGCAATTTATTCTTGACCATGCTCAAGGCTCTCAACTTTGGCCCCTATTTCATGTATGTAGTGCATACTTTGTTGCATGATGTGTTATCCTACCTCACTATTAATGGGAATAAAATTTAGGTGATTAAGATCCATTAGTTTATTCACCAAGGTTGTCCCCTTGATCTAGTGTTTTGTGTTATCTGTTAAAGCCCTAGGTTACCTCCTAGCTTTCAGATCTTCTCAAGGGCTTGTTTGTGGCATTGTCTTTCCGATCGCACCTCCTAGCTCATCAATGTACACTTTGAAAATGACACCTTCCTCATATTCAAACAACAAGAGGTAAATTTTAATTAATCTATCTAATGTATTGACACTTTCTTTCTAGCTTCCAAATCTAGCCTTCAATGGATAGAAACCTAGTGTTTTCATCAAATGATGATGTTTATTTCTTAGTGGTTTTTCAAGTATAATTGGCAATGGATTTATCACAACACATAATTCAAGTTATTTTTCATCCCCTTTACCTTTAACATTTCATAAAATAATATTTGTAAGTATGTCATCAATAGGATTGAAAGGAAGATTGTGTAGTGGATCACTAAGCCCCTCTCTCTAGTGAGCAAGTTCCAGATTTGTACCAAGATCCTATCCACTACACATGTATATTATTCTTCCTAATAGGATCCCTATAAATCCTCTTATGATAGTTTTTCCAAGTTCCTCAAATATTTCATATAGACTAATTATAATCAAGCTCAGGGTTTTCATCAGGTAACATGGGACATTTGTTGCCTCCCTTATGATAAAGGTGGCATGGGCATAATTTAAACCTATCAAAAAAGTATGGCCCTATTTTCAAAGTGGGTTTTTCAATATATTAATGGAAATGAATCTTTAAAAATTATTATAAGACATTGTATCTCTTTAGGCTCTCCCTATGGTAAAACTAGTTGGTAGAATATTAGCTTTTAATTTATCCTCATCACTATTATTCTTGTCAATCTTACTATCTCTTTTATGGTCAAAAGTATATGGAATTATTTTGAATCATTCAAACACCACTTTAAGTTGTTGGGGGATTATTTTCACATAGGGGTATATTTTAATGACCATAACTTATGGTGGTATCTTATGATTATTACTTATTCCATTCCTTTGGCTAAATTACCTGGTATTAAAGCTCTATAATTATTCCAAAAAGGGATACACACTATCTATGATTTGTATATATCTAAATTTTAGATTCCATAGACTAAAATAAAAATCAAGTTTCAATAAAATAATGTAGGCTTACCTTCTATTCTTCACATTCAATAATTGTTACCTGATGTTATGTTGCATAAGCTTGGCCTGTAGCCTCTTAGGGCCTGGTAAAAAGACTTGAGGTGGAAATTTTATACGCACTTTAAAATATACTCTCCCAATATTTATTATTAGGTTATGAATCCATTATCTTTGGATTTAGAGAATCTCAATAGGTGTTAGGCCCTCCAGTCCTCTCTCAAAACTTGGCTCACCCATTTGGTTCATGTGTGACAACCTGGCCTAGAGCCTAAATTGGCTCATTTATTATGGTGCTTAATTTACCAAGGACTACCCCTCAATGAGAGGCTTCTCCACCTATTCATTTACCACCCCTTTTATCCATATTACAAGTCTCTATAATCCTTTAAACATCTAACCTAGTTTTATCCAAAATCTCATCTTGCTCGGCATTAGATTCATTCATTATTTCAACCTTATCAATTTGAGCTTTTCTCTTGGTGACATGCATTCTTTGGGTATTTTTATAATTTAATATCTTATATTTCCTTTCACTTTTAATTATTACATGCTATTATTATCTTTAAACTATGAAAATCTAAGAATAATGCTATTTTTAATCATGAGGCCTATGGAATTTCATTTTCTATCAATGTAAAGGTTATTTTTATTTCATCAATTTATTTGTAGATTTAAGCCCAAGTGGAAAACATAAATTCAGACTTTCACCACTTATATAATCTCCTTGACCATAAATTAAAAATATTTGTGGATATAAATGTCATGTTTAGTTGTCCCAACAACTCTAGATATAAATATCCCATTTATTAGGACTTTAGCTATATCTATTAATATTATTTACCACTTTTCAAGGTAGAAATTTAGCTTGGATTTTTCATTGTTGACCAAGAATGAAATAATTTTTAAATAAAATGTAGTTGATTTATTGAAAATGATTCTAGCCAACAACCTACCTGTACTCCTTATCAAGATTTTATAGTGAAACATTTAATGCACTATATGTCTTTCATAAACTTTTATCACCTCATGTTGAATGTTGAAAGTGTGTCAATTAGCCACTAATGTTTGTATTAATTATTTTGAAAAACCCACTAGCTATGTATCATGTTACCACTTTTCATGTATGTTGGATATGTTATCAATGTATAAAAATGTCATAGTTTAAAAAAAATTAATATCTCTTACCATGTACTCTAACATTCATCAAAACACAATGTGGTTTTGATCACCTCTTTTATATTCACTAGGAATAACCTTTATACTCAACCATGTTATTTGATAATGTTTTCGATGTTCATATGCATCCTTAAATTTTTTTTTAAGCTTTCAAACATCAACTTTAGCCATGGAAAGTGACTCACTTTACCCATAAATATTCAAGATATCACTTGGAGAAACTCAATTACAATTATTTAAACCATTATCTCCACATTTATATTATTCAAAAAGGAACCTTGTAATGAAAATGAGGAAAATTAGTGATTCGTTAGATATTTTGATTTTAAAGTGAACTATATTGATTTAACCAAATACTATACTACAATACTAATCATGAAAAAAAATGGGTGGAAAAGTCACACCCCAAAAACCATACTAAGCTAAGGAAGCCTTAGGAGAAACATAAATCCAAAAGAGACCATAACCTAACCAATAACCATAGTTAAACTAATTTAAGTGCACATCAATGGAAAAAAAGGAATGAAATAACATAAATAACAAGGAAACAACTAAGCATTAGCTAAAAACATGAAATCTAGTGGAGGAGGCAGAGGTAGAGTGTATTTAGGCTTATATCCCCATCCATATTGGGTTGGGGGATATTCATCAACTGGGTGAGGGTCCCATCCACTATCCTATTAGTTAGCTTTAGAATCATGCTAGACTTGAGAATCCTAAAAGGGAGGAGAGTTGACCAATGCAAACTATGGGAATTTATCTTGTTGCCTCTATTAGATCCTCTAAGAGGGGATGTCCAATGAGAATAAAGAGAGGATATCCTCCAACTTTGATACCTCTAAATACAAGAGCAGTGGTGCCTCCCCCCACACTCATGACCCCCAAGAGGGGAGTGTTGAAGAGGGAGATTAACATTCTTATGGATGAACACATATGGAGAATTCCCACAACATTCTAAGAGGAGATGTAGATGGTGAAGATTGAGTCAGACCCTATTTATTTGACTCTAAATATGAAGGGTAACATTAACAATCACAATAACTTTATTAGTTATATAAATACACTTTTCTATATATTCATTATTAAAACACACTTTATTTCTAGATTTCCAAATCTAAAACAAAAATTAAATACAAAAACTCTACCATAATATATTATATCTTTTAGGTAATAAGATAGGGTCCACTAGGATATCCATCTTTGAAGTGAAAATTCCAGGCCTGAAGGGTTTAAAAAATCTATAAATCCATCTCCAGGCTAACTAGGCATGAGGGAAAAACATAAAGATATGCTTGATAGTTTATGGGTAATGATAGGATGGGCTGGTGGGATTTAAAACCCTCATGTGCTTGAGACTATTACCCATAGGCAAACCTTAGTAGAGGATATACCAAATTAAATGGGCTTTGTGGGATCAATACAAGCTTCCCAAATATTATCTAATCTTTGAGCCCAAATATGATGGAGAGATTAGATAGATCATCAATGATTGAGGGCATTGATATAAATATATTTAGGTACTAATAAATTATAACCCAATTAAGGAGAGTATCAACAAAATTGTGTGGCTATGGGATAATACTAGTCCTTTCACCATGGCATAAGAGAGGAAGTTCCAATTTTGTATAAGTATTCATCAATTATGTCACTATGTAATTCTAAAATGGATTCTACATATTAT